>JARHVA010004666.1:742500-872500 GCA_037957365.1 Torreya grandis | reverse complement strand
ATACATGATGAGTTTTACATATCTATTTTCTGCGCACATGTTTTTCATAGTATACATGAGTTAGATGCAAGACATAAAGGTTGGACATGAGCATGGACATATAAAAGTGTGAAATTAATCGCATCCATGGCAAACTTTCTAATTTTTAACATGCCCATGATATGGGGATCTTGGTACACTTTTTACGTTATATTTGAGCTAACTAGAATATTTATACATGACTTAATTTTATTCATACTTTTAAAGTGATATTTCTTATGGATAATGTGCTTTAATATACTAGATGATGACATAGATGGATAATGTGGATTGAAATTTATTTCTCCATGTTTTTTTGATGTTGATGATTGTGACATTATTTGATAATTATTGTTTATTATATTGTTTGTTTTATTTTCTATAGATATATTAATTTTTTAATATTGTGTCACGTGTCAGTTGTTTTAGAGAATCATATAGTCCATTTCATGGCCATGTTATTTGTGTTAGGTTAGATTCAAGCCATATATTTTTTGCTTATGTGTTATATATGTTATTTTTTTGCTTATGTGTTATTTTTTTGCTTATGTGTTTCTTGATTATTATATATGTTATTATGTATTATTCACTATGATATTATGTGTGATTCTATTCATGTTTACATATATTTCTATAGATCTAATTGATTATTATGGTGTGCTTAGTCTTTTGATTTCCATCATAATTATTTATAATGCATGCTATTTATTTATATTGATGTTTCCATAATGTATTCCATGAATCTAGTGTTATTTTAATTATTGTGTGTTTCATTAACATACATAGCTAAATCTAACACATGCTTCTAGATGATCTATAAAGACCATATATTGTGTGATAATAACATAATATTTCCCTTTCCTAGGATTACATGTTTCATACATTTTTTCAAAGTTAAAAATGTTTTTATAATTCCATATCTTATGATGTTTTTATATGTACTTTACACGATTATACATTTTCTATATAACACATGATGTATGTAAATATTTATTTTGAGATGAGTGTTTCACAGGATTCATCCTTCATATCAAAAGGGTGGAAAATAAGTTGCTTATTTCAAATATTTAGGCCATTTTAGATAAATAATTTCACATTCTAAGACACATTATATGGTCTATGTGGGTCAAATTAAGTAGATTGAGACATGTTATACATGATTTTGAGGAGTAATTAGAGATAGTGTATGTTATTTTAGGATAAATTTTGATCTATATTATTTTGAGGAACAAATATATCATATGCGACATGAAATTCATTCATGAAAAAACTTTTTATATTTTATTTAATGAATATTAGTGGGTAATGATGGTACTAAACAATTACTTTGGGTCTATATCCATCTCAAGTAGTTGATCCTTTTACATATGAGCCTAATTTCGAGGTTCCATAGAAGGCTTAGTTTGGTACTTGGGGTAACATGGTTGAGGCTATTGCATCACTCAACTTATAACACCACCTTATCAAATTGTATATGGGGAATTTACATTCCTCAACTCCTGGCTTCAATAGTTGCATATCCTTGGGGCATGTTCACCCCATGATATTTCTTATTATGGGATAAAATTGATATATATATATATATATATATATATTAGGTTTCACATGGATAAAATGATACACTTTGGATCTACCTATCAACACCATGCATGGTTATCACAAGTACCATGCATGGTTATCATAAGTAATAATTTTACTTACTTTATCATTTTAATTTATAATTTATAATTGATAATACTAGATTAAAATGGGGAAATTTTTAGACACCTAAATATTTTCTTTGACACTTTATAAACATCAATTTTGACATATTTTGACATGCTTGGACAATGCATATGCATTTGATGCTTTATCATAATTTACCTATATCTGTCCAACCATATACTATCCTAGTCACCTTTATTTTCTATATATATATATATATATATATATATATATATATATATATATATATATATATATATATATATATATATATATAATTATGATTAGTTTATTATATAAAATAATCATTTAAAATCCTAGATAAACATTCATCATATTTTAGATCCCTATTTTTCACTTCTATGACAATATTGATAATTCTAGATAGTGTTAGTTATCATTGGTGTCATAATATTTCAGTAGTGTCCAAGATCCCTAGATGGATATTTTTTTAATTATAAATTATCCATTAGGTAATACTAAACACATTTCATAGGTCATTCATAGTGGTAATTTAACAAAGAGTCATCTATAAATATAAATCACCCCTAAGGTTGTTATTCACTTGATAAGTCTTGGAAACATTGATAAATCACCTAGAACTCTCTTAGAACATTATAAAAATGATTACACACATATATAAATTTCAATTATTATCTCAATTAGTCCATAGATAAAAATATGAATACAAAAAATTTAAGTTTCATGGTACTAAGTACCGAATATTGAAAGATAACATTACGTTCTAGATTTTTAAATATGTTGTGTACACACACAAAAGTGGGAGAAATGCATGTGATTTGGTCACTCTTTAGAGTATTAAACCATATTAAATCCTTATCCATTCATTATGAGTACTTAGGGTCATTTTATCCCTAAAAATTACCCATTTTAAGGGCATATTATGGTTAATCAAACACAATTGGGTTTGGATTAAAGAGACATAAAATATGTAATTGAGTGTAAGATAGGAGAAGTGTGTACAATAAAAATAAAATTACAAACACAAGCATATGGATCTCATAAGTTTTATAACCCCATTGTGCACAAGTACACTTCCCATAAACCTTTATAGTGCTAGCTACCATAGTTGTATAACTTTACTAACAACTTTCACATATGTTTTTAGCCATTGCTTCTAATATAAACAGTTGACAAAGCACATACAAAGAATTTATAAATTTACTAACATCTTTTATAATATATAGGTATGCATTAATAACTAAACACTTAATCCCTCTCTTTATTTACAATTCTAAATGTTTTACCCCAATTGATAAAATACATAAATGTTTATGTGATTATATAGGTGTAAAACTAGAGAATTGAATAATGCTAAAAATAATAAATAATAAAAATAATGATGTTTAAATAAAAAATATAAATATAAAAAATTTATATTTTAGGAAAATGTGAGGAATAAATAACTTAGCTCGCATACATTTTGTTTTTTAATGTTCTGAGTGTCTAATAATGAAGCTAAGTGAAAGATATGACCATGCAGGTTCAAGCTTAGAAATAAAATCAGAAACTAAATCTATAATTGGACTATATGACAACATGTTCAATTTAATTGACTACATACTCATCCAAATTCATTATGATGAATTACTAATATGAAAATATAGAAAGAAGCATAATTATAGAAATGACAAGTTAGAGGCATAAATATTTTTTTTTAATGTTCTGAGTGTCTAATAATGAAGCTAAGTGAAAGATATAACCATGCAGGTTCAAGCTTAGGAATAAAATTAGAAACTAAATCTATAATTGGACTATATCACAACATGTTCAATTTAATTGACTACATACTCATCCAAATTCATTGTGATGACTTACTAATACTAAAATATAGAAAGAAGCATAATTATAGAAATGACAAGTTAGAGGCATATATATATATATCACATTCTTAGATTTCATTATTTTAATTAGATGTAAATTTAGTGTGTTCAAGTTAATTGACTATAGATTTTTCCATATTTTCTATAACATAAAACTAGTCACTACACCTTTTTTGTTATGTCTATTAATAAATTTGAGATATCACAACTAAAGTTTTTCAATACAATTTTTTTTTTTCGCTTATATTTCCTATGAAACACTAAGGGAAAATTTAAATATTGTGAAACTTCAAAAATAGAGGAGTGTAATAGGATTATCTGGTCTCAATCACCCCTTTGATGAGTTACCATTGCCTACATATCCAATATTCCAAGGAGGGAACTCAATCCCATGTAGTTCTCCCACCTAGAGTGAATGTGTGATTGTGATCCTTTGACCATATGTATGAAACTATAAAATAAATTTGATAATTGAAAATTATAACTCTTGTATTCCTTTTTAATGCTCTTGACTTGGCTTATGATTGATCCTTATGAGTGATATTGAATTTAGAGAGAATAAGGCATATCTTTTTGATGTGTAATAGTATGAATACTTGAGAGAAATGAATTCTAAGTGGGGAAAATAAATGAACTTTGATGTGTATTTATATGAAAACCTTTTGATAATTTCATTTATTCAATCATATGAAATGTATAGAAACACCCAAGAGAATATTTTTAATTTTATAAACTAAACATTATTTGGAATAGGGCATGCCTGCTATAAGTGAATAAGAGTGTGAATTGCTATTGTATGCCTATTACATATTTGTCCAAAATAATCAGGAACAACTATATTTTATTGGAGATAATCACAGGGTGATTTTAAGTAGATTGAGTATTTGACATTTAAAATTATGTGTAATAGTGATAATAAATAAATGGTCAAACTCGTAAATAGATAAATGAATTAGAGGAATGGTGAATAAGAATCTTATATTTGTGAACTAGTCATGTGGTTTAGGATATGTCAAAGCCAAAAAAATTAAGTACTTATGTCCATATTTATGTGTCTAAATTTTCTCTCCTTTATTATAATAATGAAATTTATAGAGTAAAGGATAAATAACTGAGCTTGAGTGTGTACAAAAAACTTCATCTTTGAGTGTATATTTCGATTGTGCAGGGTAGTTAAATTAATCAAACCTTGTAATATCTCATGAAGTAGTCATTTTATTAATTTGAAATTTGAAAAATATTGAGTTTTGAAAATTTAAAAATGAAAATATATTAGGGAAGGAGAAAACCTATATGTAGGTGAAACCAATTTTCCCTATAATTGATAACTGATGATGGATAATTGTGCCCCTTATTGAAGCATTTGGATATTTTAAAATAATGGAAAATTGAGAGTGATTAAGTCCAAATTTTAAATAAATAATAAAAATTTTGAGTTGCAAATATTTATTATAACTCTCATGAATATGTAGTAGTAGCCAATGTACTAATCCAAAAAGGTGGAACCACAATGGGTTCACTAAAAGTGATGGAAAGGCCATTGAGCATCACTAGAATCAAATGTACATCACCCACACTAGAAGATGAAACCACACAATGGGTTTGATATAAGTAATTCCAATGATTTTGAGTGTCATTGAACCCAAATTTACATTACTCACATAGATATAATCAAATCATCGTAGATGGATCTATATTATACTTTGCATCACTAAGAGATAATGAATAATATTCATGATCTCATCATGACCACAATGCTCACAAAATTTTATTTGAAATGAATAGTTTTGCCTTGAATTGTAATTTTTAAATTTGAATATGTGCATGATTTTGAGAATCATTGTCATTGATGTCATGTTTGATGTCAAGGTTGATGTCATTGATGCTAAGGTACATCTAGTGAAGATGCATAGTGAATGGTCTATGAGGTATGAGCTTGTGTGCCTAATGTAAAGAGGAAGACATGTAAAAAGATATAATTTGAAGGTAACATAATATATCTATATTGAGAGATAATTTTAAGACAACCTAATGATTCTTATAAGATTGATGTCAATATTGAGGTCAAGGTAAGCATTAATGTGTACTAGTCTTTTAGTACAAGGTGTCTTGAGAAGTCTAGTCATAACAAGAATAATAATATGATGAGCATGAAGAGGTATGTGTATAGGTATGCTATTGTATAATTATAATTAAATTCATGTGATAAAGATTTATAATCATCAAGTAATATTTCAAGTTCAGTTATCAAGCTTCAAGTGCTTGAGAAACCTAGTCATGACACTAGTCATTGCATGACGAGACCTTATGAGAAGGTATGATCTTGGTGGCCTAGTGCGATGAATGAATAGATGGATAAGAGACTATATGAGGTTTTTTTATCATGCATATGAGGAATTAGATCAATTTTAAGAGTCTCATAGTGATCCTACAAGGTAGGACCTATAGACCTAATATGAAACTAGACCACCTCTAAACCTTGTTTGACCTAATGAGGTGTTATGAGGAGTTGTCAAAGCCTATGATGGATTTAAAATAATTTTTTGAACATGAGATAAGTTTTTTTAGTTTTTATATGAGGTCTTGATATCTTGTAAAATGGTTAGAAGGTCAGTTTCAAATCCTAATATGATTTATAGGTCAAGGCCTAGAGAGCAAAGAAAGAGAGCATGGCCTAACGAGGTATGAGGTTATATTTCCAAGGAAATTATGGACAAGTGAGTATTTTTAGAGGTACTTAATGTTTTTTCAAGTATGTTTACCAAGTTTTATGTCAAAATTTGAAGGTTAAGGCAAGAAAAAATGTTTTGATGTCTCTTGTGTGCATAAAATGAAGGATTCTCAACCGGAGAAGGACTTTCAAGTGTTCATTGGCACATGTAAGATCTACATGGGAAATAATATATATTCATGGTAAATTGGTAAGGGTCTTATATCAAATTTATAGGCATTGGTTTTTGAAATAAGGTGATAAGCTTTATGAATGATCTTTAAGATTGGAAGATGATTTAAACCCGTAAAGAACCCTAATAGTGACTTGATATGAAATAAGATTATATAAAGTGCTCAAGATGTATTTGTATGGACATTTAAGTGATTGGAGGTTTTATTTAACTCTCCCAAGAATTTCTAGTGTGATTGGTTTATTAGGTAAGTGAGTGGAACCTATAGGAAATGCCTTATTTCTTAAAGATTTGTTGTAACAGTTAGAGTGGACCATGTCAAAGTTGGTAAAGGAATGGAGTAAAAAGTTTGAGAAATGTTTTATGTCAATGGTGTTTTTTTATAAGGTTATAGATCTATGGTGTGATAAATTGGTCATCCAAGTTAACTAGTCACTAATAGACCTAATGGTGCAAATAGTGAGAATATAAGGCAGAAGTGAGAAGTTGATTAAGGATGTGTTATCATGGATTAGGGATGAATACAAGTGCATGGAGAAGTATTTAAAGACTTTCAATACATGTTCATATTGGATATATATTTTAGAGGTTAGTGAATATGATGAAAATGTTGCTCATAAGTTGACGTGTCTAGTTCAGATGAGTTAGTCAGGTACACGATATGAGATTGATCTTCAAGACCAATATTTCCATTTAATCATATTATCTATATATCTAAGAATTATATTATAATATCATATAAATTCATGGTATCTAAAAGTGTTAATACAAGTGTTGAAGGTCAAAATCACTAAGATTGGTCTTCAAGGCAAATTGGTAATTTTGGGGAAGTAGGTTGTAATGATGAGTTTGAAATTATATACCTTGAGTTGAAGAATCCAATGTACATGATGTTTTTATTTAATAATTTTATATCTTATCCATGTTTTTCATAATCTTGTAAGTCAGTGTAAGAGACTGAAACATTGAATCCAAGATGGCTTGTCTAGTTGAATGAGGTCTAAGAGAGAGAAGGTCAAAAAATTAATCTACAAGATCAATAGTTGATATTATAAATTATGATATTTTTATTGGTGGTTATTATGAGGAGGTTTTAAAATAATTTTAATTCATTTAAATTCCTTTAGTTTGTTCTTTAATGTGTCATAAGTTCAAGTTTCCATGATTATGTTTTGAGACTACTTAGCAGTTCTGAGTGAGATATCTGTAAATAAAGGTTTGATCCTTTTTGCCCTAATTTGTGAAGTATAAATCACATGGTGATTACCATAATTTCATGAACCTTATATATGTGTGATTTTTTCCATCTTTTTTGAAAAAAATATGTTTATGCTTCAGTTGTTAAAGATAGACTTTTTGGGTATGTAAAGTACTAATTGTGAACATTACTAATGGCATGCTTGAAGTGGTGATTGGAGCTAAAAAACATCATGGACATAAGATGAACTTAGTATGTGTATTTTAGATGGCATATGATATGTTCTTATTGTTTTAAGTCTTTGAAAGTGATCCAAGGAAGGTAAAGTGTAATGTGTCCTAAATAGACCTAATGGGATGAGGTCTCCATAAGACCTAAAGGTGAGATAAGCCCTAATTAAGGTAGGTCAAAAATAAATGGAATAAAATCAAGTTTTATCCATGTATATGAGATGTCCTAAGGTGTATTCCATGACTTAAATAAGATGGTAAGGGGGTTTGGCCAACTAAGAAGGATATGAATAAAAGGATATGAATAAGAGACTTGTATAAATACTAGAAAACATTAAGCCTATTGGGTGTGTTGAATGAAATCAAATAGAATAACATATTTCAAAGAAGAATTATTAGGAATAAATAAATAAATTGATGTGGAACAATTTCACAAAATCACAATAATAAATATAAATAGAGATGCATAAAGAAAAGAAACAAAATGCACAATAAGAAGACCAGAATTAACGTGGTTCACCCAATATGGACTAAATCCACCAAGAAACACTTGCTAAAATTTTATTACAAGCTATGAGAGTATAATCCACTCTCAGATTAGTCTTCTCACAATTATAATGCACAAATATTGTTTGGAGTTATGCTCAACAAACCCTCCTAAATTTTCACCTGAATTCACACACTATGTTCTTCATTCTCAAACCCTTGTTATCATGATATATTACCTAAAAAATATCCATATATACATAATACATCAACAAAGTGGTATTACAAAATAATGGGTACCAAAACCACGGGCAAAATCAACCCAAAATGGTTTCCCATTAAAGGGGGTCTAGAAAATTTTTAATGTATAGTATTTAAAATACATTATAATTTAAAAATAGGCTCCATAACATAATAATATCCCAATTGGAGACTAATTTTCTCTGAGCAAGATTATTAACCCTTCACTATCATTTGTGAAGTCCAATCTAAACTGAGCATAGCTTCAGTTTCTCCCTTGTGACCTCCTTGGTCAACATGTCTGTAGGATTCTAGCTGGTATGAATCTTCTCTAGCTTCAACTTCTCTTACTTCAAAGTGCCCTGATGAAATGGTACCTTAATTATATATGCTTCATCCTAAATTGGAAAGTATAATTTTTTGCTAGATGTATAAAACTCTAAATATCACTATATAGCTTCCCTTCCTCCTGATTATGCCCCAACTCTTCAAACAACTATTGTAACCAAATCATTTCTTTGCTTTCCTCTATGGTAGTAATGTACTCAACTTGTGTGGTTGATAAAGCCATAAGTTTTTGTACTCATGAAATCTAGCTCACTATTGTGTCACCTACGGTAAATACATATCATGTTGTACTCCTCTTGTTATCTAAATATCCAACCATGTTTGAATATACATAACCATGTAAATTGGTGTCCAATCCACCATAACTTAAAACTATCCCCATGGTCCCTCTTAAATACCAAAGGATCCACTTCATTACCTTCTAGTGTTCTCTAACTAGATCACTCATGTACCTGCTTACTACTCCCATTACATGGGTAATATCTAGCCTAGTGCACACCATGGCATACATCAAGCTACCAATAACTGATGAGTAAGGTACATGTGACATCTAGATTCTATCTTCCTTTGTCTTGGGACACTAATCCTTTGATAACTTGAAATGACCTAAAAAAGGAGTCCCAACTAGTTTAGCATCTTGCAAGATAAACCTCTTCAAGACCTTTTTAATTTACTCTTCTTGGGATAAATTCAGCTTTCATTCCTTCCTATCCTGAGTTATTCTCATACCAAGGATTTGTTTTCCTACTCCCAAATCCTTCTATCATAGGAATTACTAAGTTTTTCACATACAGACAATGGATAATGTAATCACCATCATCAATCTTCTTTATATATATATATATATATATATATATATATATATATATATATATATATATGTAATGGTTTGAATGACACTTGGAGTATCCCTAATCCATCATAAAACTATCAAATTTCTTGTACCATTATCATGGAGCTTGTTTCAGGCCATATAAGCTCTTATTTAGTTTGCACACCATGTTCTTTTATCCTAAGACCTCATATCCCTATGGCTACTCCATATACATGTCCTCCTATAAATCACCATGAAGGAATGTAGTCTTCACATCCAACTTATCTAAGTGAAAGTCTTCCATTACCACTATCCCAAGAACAATCCTAATAAAAGTCATATTTACCACTAAGGAAAAAATCTCATTGAAATCAATACCCTTCTTCTGTGCAAACCCCTTCACCACTAACTATGCCTTGTACCTTTTCTTGCCTCCATCATCTTATTTAACTATATACACCCACTTGTTCTATAATACTTTCTTACCTTTAGGTGGGTTTACCAAATCCCAAGTTTGATTTTCCATGAGAGACTAATGGTCCCCATCCATATATTACTCCCATTTCTTCCTGACATCCACCTGCAATACTTCTTCAAAGAACTCTAGCTCTCTATTTTTTTGAGTAATAAATAATTAAGAGATGGAGAAAAATGTTTAGGTTCCCTTCTTACCCTAGAAAACCTTCTCACCATAGGAGGTTGGGGTTCTTGTGGAGTAGGTGCCAGAACTAGTTGCTTGGACACTTTATCATCTACAATGTCCTCTAGTAATGTGTACTCTTTTCTAGAATCCTCTTTCTAATCCTACAACTTTTGTTTATACATGAATTTTTCATTAAAGACAACATCCCTAGACCTAAATATTTTCTTGTCCTTAACACTCCAAATCTGGAAACCAAAATCATCCTCACCATAACCAATAAAGGTGCATTTTTCAAACTTAGCCTCTAACTTGTTCTTATCATCCTTATCAATATGAATGAAGGATTCATAGCCAAATATTCTAAGAAATAAATAATCAATCTTCGTACCAGACTAAGCTTCCTCAGGTATGCTTCCATCCAAAGTAGATGAAGGACCTCTATTTATCAAATATACTATCATGTTTACTACTTCTATCCAAAACTAAAGAGGCAATACTTCTTACAACCTCATACTCCTAACATGCTCCATGATATTCCTTTTCATCCTTTTTGACACTTCATTCTGCAATGGAGTTCTTGGAACTATCCTCTATCTATAAATTCCATTCCTTGAACAATAATAAAAAATGCATTGCTATAATATTCCCCACCATTATCTGACCTGAGAAATTTTAGGTTGAGACCTATTTCATTCTCAACCAAGGATTTCCATCTTTTAAACGTATCAAACACATCATATTTTCTCCTAATGCCATGCACCCAAACTTTTCTAGTTACATCATCAATAAAAGTGACATAATAAAATGACCCAGTAATAGAAGATACTTGAGTTGACCCCCATACATATAAATGAACTAGTTCCAACTTATTTTCCTTCCTTGTAGGTCCAACCCTGAGAAAATTTACCCTTTTCTATTTTTATACACATAATATTCACAGAATATGAAGCATCCTCTTTCAATCTAAGCAACCAAACCTTCAAAATTTGCATACCCTTCTGAATCATGTGATTGAGCCTATTGTGCCATAAAGTTGCATCTACATTTACAACAACTAAATTACAATAATTAGCACTACTTGATAAATATAGGGTACCAACTTTCTTACCTCTTTCTATCACAAGATCACCCTTGGTCACCTTCCAAGATTCTACTGTAAATGTCACCATATAGCCTTCACTTCTTAGCTATCCTATGGATACCAAATTTTATCTCAACTTAGGCACATACTTGACATCCTTTAGTAGCCAAGTGTTCCCATTTTTCATCTTGATTTGAACACTTCCTTTTCTTGCTATGTTGTAAGGCTCATCATCACCAAGGTAAACATGTCCAAAATCCCCTTAAACATAATCAATAAAATATTACCCATATGGTGTAGCATGAAAATAAGCCTCTAAATTTAAAACCCAAGACTCAACTATATTGTTAATGGAGAGAATTAATGCATCCTAACAAACATTACCTGTTGCCACATTCACCTCCTTGGTGTCTTCCTAATTTTTGTTCTTATTTTGAAGAGACCAACAATCCTTCTTTGCATGCCCAGTCTTTTGACAGTACCAACATACCATCCCAACCCTTGATTTTGACCTTCTATGATCATTTGACTTTTCACGCTTTCATTTTCCTCTAAACTTTTATCTCTCTTTACTCTCCACTGCCAAAGTATCATCTAAATTAGAAGTCTCCCCAAAGATTTTCCATCACATTTAGTTGCTAAGGATTACTCCTATAACATCCAAAAAATTCAACTTGGCATTATTAGAGATCAAGTTGCTCACAACCATTACCAGGTTATTCCAACTCTTTGATAAGGAACACAAAATAAGTAAATCCCTAACTTCATCATCAAAATCAATTTTAATAGAATTCAACATACTTACAATGATATTTAAGTCATTCAGATGATCAACAACTAAACCATTTTTAGACATCTTTATATTAAACAAATTTTTCATTAAAAATATTTTATTAGAAGTAGAGGATTTCTCATATAACTTCCTTAATTCATTCATGAGACCTTCTATGGTCTTCTCCTATGATATATCAAACACAACCAAAGATGCAAGGCATAACCTAATGGCCCCAATTGCTTTCCTATCAATCAAATCCCAAGTATCATTTGCCATACTCATTGGTTGATTTACTTTTCTTCCTAGTAGAGCATGGATGTCATTATAATATAGGTAATCCTCCATCTACATCTTCTATAGACCAAATTTCTATCTATTGAAATTTTTAACCTTTGATCTGTGATTATCAACCATAGTTCTCATTTAAAATAATAACCTTTGATACCAATTTTTAGGAATAAATAGATATATTAATGCATAAAATTTTCAAAAAATTGCAATAATAAATATAAATAGAGATGCATAAAGAATATAAATAAAATGCACAACAAGAAGACCAAATTTAATGTGGTTCACCCAATGTGGGATATATCCACCAAGAAACACTTGCTCAAATTTTATTACAAGCCACAAAAGTACAATCCATTCTCATATCAATCTTCTCATAATTATAAAGCATAAATATTGTTTGGATCTACACTCAACAAACCCTCCTAAAATTTTACCTAAATTCACACACTATTTTCTTCCTTCTCAAACCCTTGTTCTCGTGATATATTACCTACAAAATATACATCTATATATAATACATCAACAAAGTAATATTACAAAAAAAGGGTACCAAAACCATGGGAAAAATCAAACCAAAATTGTTTCCCATTAAAGGGGGTCCAGAAATTTTTTGGGGGCTACCACCCCTGAACCCCGACGAGAATACATATAGAGTATACAATACATTTTAAATCTACAGTGTTTAATATACATTATAATTTAGAAATAAGGTCCAAAAAACAATAATAATAATAATAATAATAAAGTATTTTATACTATCATATGAGTTTATATGTTATATTTTGAAGGTTTGATAGAGGTTATATGCATGAAAATCAAGGTCATATGACCTAATCAAGTCAAGAAGACGACTAGAGTGAAAAAACCTAGAAGGTAGTTTGAGAGGGCTTGAAGAGAGAGAAGATTTGAATAAGGATATCATCATCTATTTTATGAGAAACAAAGTGTTCTAAAATATATCAAGGGTTTTAGGTGGCTGAGTTGGTGTTGGGTCATTTAGAGGGTTGGTGCTTCCTTGTAAGTGGGTGCTTTCTAAAGCCTAGTTGAGTTCGTGATTAGCTAGTTGGGGTTGGTGTTCCATGTGAGTTGATGATTCACTAAAGTTTGTTTTTATTTTATAGCACTATATTCCATATGCATATATCATTGGGTTTTCATCCACTTGATGGCTTCCCACATTTAAGTTGTATTATCTTGTGTTCTTATGTTTCATGCATATGTGGATCTTTACTTAGTCGTTATTTGATTTACATGATTGAATGAATGTTTATGAATGATTAAGTAGGAATTGAAAGAAATATTTTAAATAATGATTAATCCCCCTCTCATTCATCTTTTTCCAACATTTGGTATCATATCCTGGTCCTTTGAAGTAGGTCTAAAATCCTAAAGGAGATCCTAAAAGCAAGGATAGACAATTAACAAGCTCAAGGTGGTTTCTCCACCAATAAGGATCCATTATTTATGGGATATAATTATTCCTTTCAGAATGTATGGATGAAAATATATTTCATGCCTAATAATATTTGGTAGTCAGTTTTGGATGTCTAAGTGTTTCTCTTATTCCACTAACTGATGCAACAGGTAAGAAGGCTAGTGAAAACAACTCCAAGGTAATAAGTGTCATTATGTGTGGCCTATCAAAGGTAGAATTTGTGAAGGTGATACACTATGTATCATGCAAAATGATATGGGAAAAAGTGAAGACTATCTATGAAGGAGATACCAAGCTAAAGATGGAAAAGTTACAAACCCACTAGAGATAGTTTGAGAGTCTAAAGATGAATGAAGATGAAATAATTACATCTTACATATTGAAGGTTGATGAAGTTGTCAATCTCAATATAGGAATGAGAGAAGAAGTGAAAGAGTCTATAATTATTCAAAAAGTGTTAATATCTCTAATTCCTAACTTTAGCTCTAAGTTATCTATAGTGGAAGAGATGTAAGATTTGAATAAGCTAGAGATGGATGGGCTTTATGGCATTTTGACTGCCTATGAGATGAGAAATAATGAAGGAAGACCTCTCAAGAAGGAAGTAAATTTAAAATTTGGGAATAAGCCAAAATGCAATAAGGGCAAGGATGAGGAATGTTTAGATGTTGATGATGATCAACTAATAGCCATATTTGTAATAAAATTGAGGTTTGGCTCAGGTAAGTATAAGGATAAGTTACCCTTAAAATGTTTTAACTGTAGCAAGATCGGTCACTTTGCATCCAAGTTTCCTAACAAGTATAAATCTGAGAATAATGAAGAACATGATGAACATCATGGAGATGACAAGAAAGATTATAAGCCTAACAAAAATAAGTAATTCAAGAGGTATGAAGATAAGAAAGGAACTTTCAATAACAATATAAGCTTCTATACTAAAGAAGATAACTCTTTTGATGTAAGTGACTCAAGTGCATCTGATAGTAATGATGGTAGTAATGAACGTAAACATGAGAATAATGAAAAACAATTCGTGGCCATAGAATTAGATAATGAGGGTTGCTCAAATGGGAAAGGTGTTATGGTTGATATAGAATTAGATGAAGAATAAGCTAAAGTGAATCTTGAGGCATAATTAATAAGTTTCGTAGAGGATTTGAAGTTCCAAAGAAGAAAAAAAAAAGGATCATTAGTTAAATACTATGAGGAGTATATTAGCTTATTTGAGGAGAGACTGAGTAACACCTCCAAGAAGTCTGATGAGATCATCAATCAGATTGAAGCACAGATGGAGATAGTAAGTGCAAACATAAAGACTAAATAGAAAGAATACTTTAGGTATGAAACTAAATTTAATCCTTAAAATATGAGTTGGATCAAACATCTAGCAAGGTGAAGACCTTTGTGAAGTTTTATAAGAGCATTGAGTCTCTAAATGACATCTTGAATAGTCAAAAGTCTATAAGTGACAATACAAGTCTTGGTTTCAAATAAGACCAAAAAGAGGTAGCTCAAGTAAATGAGAAAGCTATTAAAGACAAGAAGGTCAACTTGAAAATACCAATCAAACAACCTAATGCTATAATGTATGTTATTTCATTCAACAATTATTATTTTATATATAGTTAGTTTGCTCATAGATCAAGATAATGTAGAAGACCCTCTAAGAATGAGTAATCATGGGACTATGGAAGGAGTCATAGTTCACATAAATTAAATGGTATGTGTATGGTGGTTTGATATAATTGTCATAATGTAGGACACATTTCAAGATTATGTCCTAATAGAGTTAGAAGGTCATCAAGTCAAAATAGGAGGTTCAAATCCCCTAAAGTGTAATAAAGAAGGAAAATGAATGTATGGAAACCAAAGATAGTGAAAATGAGTCATGATCAATCTAAAAGTTCAAGTGGACTATTTGATGTGATATAGAATGCTTCAGATGTGAAATCAAGTTAGGAATACCTATTATTAACCCAAATTGATGATCAAATGACTGATGAAGAAGTCAAGCCTATATTAAAAATCAAGCCTAAAATGATACTGAAGGATATTAAATCTTGTGAGATCATAGAGATATATAAATATCCTAAACTTGTGAAGTTTTAGTGACCTATGGAAAGAAGTGACTCTATTAGCTTCATGGAGACACTATTTAGTTAACAAGAGCATGGTATATGCTTGGTTTGAGGGGGAGCTATTTAGGTTATTGATCAAGATTGATCTATGTTGAAGTGGTCTTGCAATCTGAGTTCATTTTGAATAAGGTATGAATGGAGTAAGGTGGATAATGTTTCCTTAATTCTTTATATTCTATGTTGAACTCTTTTTACAAAGAAGGTATGATTCTAGATGACAGTTGTGGAAGACCTTTATCACTAATGTCAATAGGGAAGAAAGTTCAAGAAGGGAGTTTGACCAGACTATGGGAGATGAGAGTGACCAGTTTGAAGAATGTTTTTCCATTAATAATAAAGGGTAATTTTATTGAGATGTGTTTTTATTGATGTCAAGGTTGATGTTATTTTATGTCAAGGTTTATGTCATTGATGTCAATGTGCATCTGGTGAATATGCATGGTGAATGGTATATGAGGTATGAACTTGTGTGCTTGATGTGACAAGAGATAATTTAAAGGAAACCTAGTTTATTTCTATTAAGAGATTATTATAAGGCAACCTTATTATTATTTTGAGGTTGATGTCAAGATTCAAGTTGAGGTAAGCATGATTGAGTATTAGTCCTTGAGTACAAAGTGTCTTGATAAGTCTAGTTATAACAAGCATAATCATATGATAAGCATGAATAGTTATGTGAAAAGGTATGATATTTTATAAGTAGAATTAAAGTCATTTTATAAAGATATAAAGTCATCAACAAGTGTTTCAAGGTTAGTTATCAAGCTTTAAGTGCTTGAGAAACCTAATCATGATACTAGTCATTACATGAAGAGATATTATGAGAATGTATGAGCTTGGTGACCTAGTGAGATGGATGAATAGAGGCATAAAAAATTATATAAGTTTGTTTGATCATGAATATGAGGCATTGGATCACTCATGAGAGTCTTAGAGTGATCCTATACAGGTAGGACCTATAGACCTAGTATGCAACTAGACCACCTCTAGACCCTACCTAAATTAATAAGGTGTTATGAGGAGTTTTCAAGGCCTATGAAGGATGTAAAATAGGTTTTTGAGCATGAGAGTTTTTTTAATTTTGTATATGTTTTTTTAAGATCTTGGACAATGATTATAAGGTCTTTTTTAAGGTCTAATATGATTTTTAGGTCAAGGCCTAGAGAGCAAAGAAAGAGAGCATGGCCTAATGGAGTATGAGGTTCTTTTTCCAAGGAAAGTATGGATAGTTGAGTATTTATAGAGGTATTTAATGTTGATTCAAGTGTGTTGACCAATTTTTAGGTCAAAATTTTAAAATTAAAGGAATAAAAAGTGTTTTGAGGTCCTTATGTGTATAGAATGAAGGGTTTTCAACTCGAGAAGGACTTTCAATTATTCATTGCCATGTGTAACCTATACATTAGAATCTAATCCATTCATGGTAGATGGGGAAGGGTCCTATCTCAAAGTTTTAGGAATTGGTTTTTGGAATAAGGGGCTAAGATTTATGAATGATCGTTAATACTGGAAGATGGTTAAAACCCTCAAAGAACCCTAATAGTGACCTGATATGAAAGAAGTTTCTCTAAAGTGATAAAAATGGAATGGTATGGCTAGTTAAGTGATTGGAAATTGTATTCAACTCTCTCAATCATATATAGGTGTGATTTATTTCTTAGGTGAGTGAGTGGAACCTATAGGAAAGGCCTTATTTTTTAGAGATTTGTTGTAACAATCAAATTTAACAAGTCAAAGTTGATAAATGAATGGAGGATAAATCTTGATATTTATATTTGATGTCCATGGGTTTTTTTATTAGGTTATATATCTCAAGTGTGCTAAACTAGTCATCCAAGTTAACTAGTCGCTAATAGACCTAATGGTACAAACAGTGAGAAAACTAGGTAGGATTGAGAATTTGATTAGGGATGGGTTATCATGGATTAGGGATGAATACAAATGCATGGATAATTTTTTAAATAATTTTTATACATGTTAATGTTGGATATATTTTTGGAGGTCAGTGAATATGATGAAAATGTTTCTCATAAGTTGACATGTCTGATTTAGATGAGACAGTGAGGTCCAAGACTATGAGATTGATCTATAAGAGCAATATTTATATTTAAACACACACACACACACACACACACACACACACACACACACACACACACACATGTATGTGTGTGTGTGTGTGTGTGTGTGTGTGTGTGTGTGTGTGTGTGTGTGTGTGTGTGTGTGTGTGTGTGTGTGTGTGTGTGTGTGTGTGTGTGTGTGTGTGTGTGTGTGTGTAACTAATGGTTTAATAATCTTATAATATCATATAAATTAATTTTAATTCTTTGAAAGTTTTCATACAAGTGTTGAAGGTCAAAATCACCATGACTGGTCTTCAAGGCAAACTGGCAATTTTGGGTAAGCAAGTTGGAGAGATGAGTTTGAAACTCTATACCATGAGTTTAAGCATAAAATTTACATGATGTTTATATTTTTCAATTTTATGTCCTATCCATTATTTTTATAATCTTTTAATTAAGTTTAATAGATTGAAACATTGAAGCCAAGATGGCTTATCTCGCTGAGTGAGGTCTAAGAGAGAGAGAGAAGGTAAACAAATTGGTCTACAAGACCAATAGTTGCTATTAGAAATTATGATATTTTTTTGAAATTTTTATGAGGATGTTTTAAGATAATTTTAATTCATTAAAATTATTTGAGTGTGTTCTTTTAGGTGTCAGAAGTTCAAGTTTCCATGACTATGTTTTGAAACTACTTGGTAGTTCTGAGTGAGCTATCTACAAAGAAGGGTTTAAGTCTTTTTGCCCTAAGTTGTGAAGTCTAAATAAAATGGTGATGAACATAATCTAATTAATCTTATTTATGTGTGATTTTTTTCCATGTTTTTTTTTAAATTGTGTTTATGCTTTAGTTGTTCAAGAAAGACTTGTTGGGTATACACAGGCCTAATTGTGAACATTACTAATGGCATGCTTCAATTAGTGATTAGAGATAAAAAGTGTCATAAACCTAAGATGATATTAGTATGGGGTTATGTATATTTAATATGATATGTTCTATTCATGTGAAGTTCTTGAAAGTTCTCCAAGGAAGGCAAAGTGTAACGTGTCCTAAATAGACCTAATGGGATTAGGTCTCCATGAGACCTAAAGGTGAGATAAGGATTGATTGAGGTAGATAAAACCTAAAGGGACTCAAATAAAATTTGAAAAATGTCTATGAGATGTACTAATATCTATTCCATGTCTTACCTAAGATGGTAAGGGTGTTTGGCTGACTAACAAGGATATGCACAAGAGACTTGTATAAATACTAGGCAATTTTAGGCCTATTGGGGTGTGTTGTGTGAAAGCGAATAGAATAACAGATTGAAAATCAGAATAAGGTCTTGAAGAACATAAAAGTTGTGTATAAGATATATTATTAAGGTTTTATATAGGTTATATGTATCAAAATCAAGGTCATATGACCTAATCAATTCAAGAAGAGGAATAGTTGAGCGAAGAAGCCTATAAGGTAGTTTGAGAGGGTTTGAAAAGAGAGAAGAGATGAAGAAAGATATCATCATTTGTTGTATGAGAAATAAAGTTTTATAAAGGTGATGAATGGTTTTAGGTGGCTGAGTTGATGATGAATCATCTAGGGGGTGGGTGCCTCCTTGCAAGTGGGTAATTGTTAAAGCCTAGTTGAGTTGGTGCTTAACTAGTTAGGGTCGGTGCTCCATGTGAAGTTGATGATTCACTAAAGTTTATGTTTTTCTTATAGGACTATAATTCATTTGCAAATATTAGTGGGTTTTCATACCCTTGATATTTCCCACATATAATTTGTGTTATCTTATGTTCTTATGTTTCATGCATATGTGGATGGTTACTTAGTCATTATTTGATCTACATGCTTGAATGAATGTTCATGAATGCTTAAGTAGGAATTGAAATAAAGGTTTCAAAAACTGATTCACAACCCCCCCCCACCTTAGTCATATTACTTCCAATATGAAAAAGTATCATGATTTTCTTATCTTTGAAAAATTTTAAATTTTTGTCATTTTGAACATTGAATTTGTAAATTTTAACTTTGAATAATCATGAACATGAATGATCATCATGCCCCCATAAATTTGTGCCAATGTGATGGAGAGAGTTAAGGAAGATCAAAATTACAACTTAATTAATAGAGAGAGATTAATCCTAGAATAATTATTAATAACATGGAATATTTATACTGTAAAATTATTTTCCACATTCATTTCATGTTAAATCAACTCAGCACACTGATTTATTCATTTATCTAACCTTGAAAATAAAAGAAAATACAAAATATGGTTCCTAGCCTTTGTAATTAGATATGTAGACTATGTTTCTTGAATACCTTGAGCTGTAGGTATTATAAAATTTTAAAAACAACTTTAAAACTCAAATTTACCTTCATTCACCTCTATAAAAAATTCATTGCATTTTTCTAGGTTTTTTTCAAGTCATGATGAGTTTTGTGGTTTAAATGCCTAAATAAGTCTTCTTTTAGACCTACAATCTGAGTTTTTAGGATACATTTCATTTAACATGCCAAATCAGTCTAAAAACACTTTTAAATATTTCCAAACATCCTCATACACCTTTTTAAAAAGTTTCATGAATTTTTAAGTGTTAGATTTCAAGATATAGTGATTTTTGTCCTCTAAACTGTACCAGACCTATACATAGGTTGAGAGCACTCAAAAAAGGATAATTTAAATTATATGACCTATTTTTTATATTTTAAATTTTAAAAGGTATGAAAATAAATCTTCCTTATTTGTCATTAAATTATACACCTTTAACAATCACAAAACATAAGGAACACAAATTTTTCTTAGTTGTAAATACTTATTTCTTAGACTACAAAACCCTGTACTGTGTTTTCAATATTGCAACATACAAAATGACCTTCATACTAAAAAAATATAACTTAAAATAAAAAATATATATACTTACACATTATTTATAATTTAAAGTAAAAAATAGAATTGAAATAATGCATTCTTTCATTGTCTTTGATGCAAAAGGATTACACAACCTTCTCAAAACCCCTATTTTTATGAATTTCTATCATTTTTTCGCTTTATTGGATTTATATTTATATTTTTATTGTATTATATCCTTATCCCACACACCTATATTTATTATCACTCTTATATCTCCCTTATTCACTTCAAAAACTTCTAAACTATCTCAAACTACCTAACCATGTTAGTAAACTTAACCCAAGCTTTTAGCCTCCATTGAGATTGACTTAATTACATATTCATTAAGACATTTGGTTTATTATAAATAATTCATAAAAAATTCTTTTATCCCATAAAGAATTATCATGACCTTTGGTTGCATTAGGATATGATAAAGACCCTTTAAACATCCTTTACAAATTTAAATTTTTTAAATATGTAGTTTTTGTAGGAAAATGGAAAACAAGCTAAAATGGATAAATTTTGGGATATTAGTGATTTTAAAACATCCATAATGACTAAAAAATACTTAATAAATCTAATAAAATCCAAAAATAAATGAAAAAACACAAAAATGAGTCTTTTAATCCCATGCTCTTGCATCATAATGATATAGATTTATATGCATTTGTATGCTCAATTATAATTATATTTACTAACTATAAATTTGTTATTATAAGTTTTTTGCATAAACCCATCCATATGAATTCAAGTTTATATGATTTTGTACCTTTATTATTTGAAAATTGAGTGTATATGCATGTCGCATACCCCCAAAATGTGCCAATATCTATCATATATTTGATTTATGAATCTCTTTGAATCTTTGAAAACTTGTACATTGTTATAAAATTTGATTTTGCCTTAATTTGAATGTTTTAAAGCCTATACTTTATATTTTCCATACCTATATTTTTAATCTTTGAAACCTATAATTTGTACCAAATATATTTTATGTTTGCTCATGGAGGCTTGGATCTCTAAGACAAGCCTACTTTGATACCTCCTTTTTAAGATGAGGTTTTTAGCATTCAAGTCACTCATCTCAAAATAAGATTTTATTGGATCATGTGATAAAAATATGATCATATAGTATTACATCAACAAGTGGAGAGTATGTCATCATAAAAGTTTAATTTTCATTTACTCATGTATGTAACATATTAACATGAGGCATACAAGTGTCATTTATAGATAGATATAACAATGAAACATGTAGTTAATTAAAAATAGTTAAAATTAATGAAATATATCATGGAACTACTAATCAATCTCAACAAGCACAACAAAAACAACACATAATGTCACACAATGCCACACAATGGACTTGTTAACCAAATTTGAATTTTTAGTCAAATTAGGGTAACTATAGGTTAAAAAATTGACTTTATAGGTCAATAGGGGGCGTAATATGAGTTTCATGGGATTTATTATATGTTAATTAATGTCAATTGATGTTATACTATCCTTGGTCATTAGTTTTCTTAGTCCCTTTAGTCATTTTGAGTAATTTTAGAGGTAAAAAAGGTGCATTTAATACTTTATATAGATTTATTAGGAATTTTGAAGGTAAAAATGGGTGATTTAACATGACGTTTCATAATAATTTTTAATATACTATTTGTAACTAAAATTGGTAGGTTCATTAGGAAAAAAGGTAGTTTTCTTGCTAATCTATGTACCCTACAAGTTTTGCTTCATTCTGGATAAGTCCTTATGAACTAGTTTTTGATATTGGTTCTATAGCATTTTGGATTCCTCTTATAATTTTATTGATATGTTTTTTAATGTTTTAATTTATTTTGATAGTCCAAATAGCTCAATTTTTAGGAGGGTACCACCATGTGCAGTTTCAGTCAATTCCCCACTTATAGAGGTTTGAATTACATACATAGGATTCATTGAATGTTAAATGGTTTATTAAAATTTTAAATAAAATTAGGGTCACATCCTTATATATTTTTATCTCACAACCCTATAGTTTGATCAAACACCCATGTCTTCACCATGCTACCTCAATCATGAAATACCTTGTTTGCTTTTTTCCATGTATATGCTGATGATTTTCATGTTGGGGAATATATTTTGGAGATTTTTTCATGTTTTTATTAATGTAGATAAGCAAATTGAGATTTTTAAATGAGTTTTAGGTGTTTTTAATCTTTTCACAAATATGTTTCGTCCCAATTCTATACCCTGCCTATATGACATGCCCAATGCACACCTAAAGGGTCTTGTTGACGTCATGTTGAGGTGTGATAAGGTTGTTGTGTGCTAAAAATTCTTGATATGTATAAAATTGCATTATAATTCTTGTTTGAAATATTTAAAGTTCATTTTCATAGAAGGTTCCATATTGTTCATATCTAGCTCACTATTGGTATACCAAATGTAGGTTACTAGAATGCTTTCATGGAGAGATGGAAATAATTGGACATGTACTTAAGGTCTTGTTAAGGTATTTAGGACATGAAAATATCATATAAGTGTCTAAAGGGAAACAGGAAGTGTGAAACCAACTTCAAGAACCAAAGGATTGTGTTTTGGGAAATTATCCCTAAAAGAGCAAAACAGAGGTCTAGGGCACTTTGATATAAATAATTTGACAAGGTTGTAGTGAGATTTGATGCATAATTTTGTGTAAAAACATGATCCTATACCAGGTAAACACTTGGAAAAGTATTAGGAGCATATGACAAGTGGGAGATGATCATTTGGGGTCTCAAAGTTGCTCATAAACCCACTAAAATCCTGCAATATCATCTACAAAATTTTGATTTTCAGCAATCCTTGTTCAAAGCTGATAAAATAAGACCACATCCTCACATTTGAACGGTTATAAATGTTTTCATGAAGTTTTTTGACCCAATGATCACAAGATAGTCTCATATTTTATGTCTAAACCCTCATATACACCTACAGTCCGTACACAGGTCTGATATCCATCTATAGCTAGTTATAGGAGCATATTATCTAATAGGTGGGTTTGTGATGAAATCACAAGGGTTAGCACATGTGAAAGTTTTAAAAAAATTATATGAGGTTGAGTAATGATTTTTCAACTTGAAAGAAATCAAAATTCACTTATAAGGTCCTATCTTACCTAACATAGTTAACTATGTTGATAGTAAGCATTTAAGATGATGTCTCTAAGTATTTGTGTGGCTCAAACATTAAGGAATGGACTAAATAATTGTTGAATAACTATGAATTTTTGAATAATAATTCTAATCATGCATAAAGGACCTTATTAATTGAAGCCAAAACACCATTTTGGCCTCATAAGCATCTAAAGTAACCTACAACCAGGGTTAAGGCAAAAAAACACAATTTTTGTAGGTCACAATGAAAGAAAGAATGGGTTAGGAATAGGGTTTTAAGTTTGGTTGATGGAGGAGGTTATAAATTTTGAATAAAACTAAAATTACATGAAATATTTCCCATGATTAATCATCATACAAAGGTATGCCTCAGTCAAACACAATTGACTGTGTATGACTATATGGGGGCAAAGAGGAATAAAGTTAAGGCTATTTATGTGAATTGGTCCAAATATGGGTGCACCAGCATAAGATGATTGATAAATTAAATTATTTATTTAAATAGGGTGTCTACATATCATATTAAAATTACATGCATAAATAACTACAATCAAGGGTCTTTCTAAAAGAGCAACACATTTAGACATGATAACACCATCTTGGGCATTCAAGAGTATAAAGGGGTCAAGTGTTATGATCTTGTTTAGAGAGAATCTATTGTGATTATCAAAAAATAAAAATACCTATTATAGTGGATACAAATAGAGTAAATACCTCCAACATGTCATAAACAAGCAAGACACAGTCCACTTGGAAAGGGTTTACACATAGTCCTTACCTGACTGGTCTAACTTGGAATTTGAGGCCTTTAGAGTGTTAAATGACCGATTTAGGAGATAAAATTTTATACATAGTACCCTTATGACTTGGATAATATAATTTAATAATCATTTATTTATAATTAATTAGGGTAGTGCCCTCTTTTTTATCTTAGATAGAGGCCACTCCCCTCGGTGCACTAGTTGGTAGTTTAGGGAATTAGAGGTAAAGAGACTAACCAAGAGCTGTTTTAAAATTTTAGAGAGGTTTTGGAGGTTTCATAACACATAAATATACATATAATTCATATAATATAGGAATGAACTCCAACAAGAGGTCCTAAGCCCTCAGAATTGTATGCAAGTCTACTAGGCACAGTTAGGCCTAGAATTCAACTAAGATGTCACTTCCACCTCCAGCTCTTAGTAAGATTTATAATAAATTTGGTCATGTTTAAGGAAGTATAAAATATTTTTTTGAGCTTAAAATAATCAAATAAAACCATTAAAATTCCTAGATCACAAAAGTTGCAATCAGACCTAGTTGAGCATGGTTAGGCCTAGGTTCAAATGGAGAGCCATTTTCACTTCTATCATATTATGAGTATTTTTCATGAAGTGATACATGTTTATGAGGACATATAGGAATTACCTAAGATATTTAAATGCAATTTAATCTATCAATGATATATTTTGATCCCTAAGGTGTAAACAAGCTTATTGAGCAAGATTAGGCCTACCATCCAAAAGCGGGGTAAACTTCATTTTTGGATTGAGATGGACACTAAAATGCATTGGAACATGATTTTTGGGTCATATTAGACATGTCTAGTATCTTAAGATGAAAATAAAACCATGAAGAATCCACTCTTGGGCTCAAGATAACCTCAGACCTATAGGAAATGGAAAAGAGAGTTCGATAGGATATGTTTGGACACTCATATATTTCATGATTCCTTGCATGGTAATTTGATAAGTTATAATATGTTAATTATGGTCTTTAAAAATTATTTTTTAAAATTAGTTGGCAAGTTGGACATCAGACTTTTATAAATCAAGCTTAAGAGGACAAACAGGGCTAAAACCCTTATTAAACCCTTGCAGAGACCTGATGATGGATATGAAGATATAAATCCTATAAAATGGAATATTTTGATAATTAAACCTATTTTAAATTGTATATTACTCACTCAATATCCCTCACATGCCAACTAGCTATATGGACTTGTACATATGGGGTGTTATTTTTTACCATTATTTTTTATTTTCTAGGCTACAAGAGGAGTTTGAACATGAAACCAAATTTTTGGGGAATATATATACTTTTAATAACCCCAAATATTCATTTAATTCTTAAAAACAACTGCTAAGGATTCAAATAATAGCTCTTATTTTATCCAATCAAAACTAGGCTATCAGACAAGCTAGTGAGAAGGTGGAAAACTTCAAATGAGCTCATTTTAATGTGTCCCTAATGATTATAATTCCATTTATGATATTTATAGGCACTCCATCTCATGTATTTTCATGATCAAATAATGCTAATTTTGAAGCCAAGTGTGTAGGGTGCATGGAAGAGAAATTTTCTTAACAGTAGATGATGATTACTCCTCTCTAGGTGATTCTAGATGACCAATCCTACAAATAGTTCATGGAGAGTAATTTCTTATTTCATTAAAACTCATTAAAATAATAATGCATTATACCAATCAATTATAATTTTTTCAAATAGGGCTAATCATGCAGGCAATTTTTGTGAGCAAGAATGGGGAGTTTCTTACCACTTTTCATGAAATGTATGACTTGTACTGACACTTGTAGCTCCTAAACTTGAATTATTAATTCCAAATCCTATTTTCATGTACAAATAATTTATTTTATCATATTTACAAGTGTCCTTGTAACCTTTTAACTTCTCTCTCTCAAGTTCTATAAAAACTAACCATTTTGGCCATTATATTTTATGATCCACCTGAGTATGGTAAATCCATACTCATTTGTATACATTTTTATCAATAATAATACTTATTTTTACCTCTTACATGAATATTCTTAATTTTTTCATTTGAAATGTTTGATTTTGTACAAGTGATAATGCTTGTTTCCTTGGCATGATGGTTTCATTCTATCATCTATTTACAATTAGAAAACTTCTTCTTGCAGGGAATATGAAGTGTTCTAGGAGATTTCTAGGTATTAGTGAGTTTTTATATTCATTAGTTCCCTTATATGCCTCTTATATATTCCTCCTAGTTGTGCACATCCATCCATAACCTCACAACGTAGCATTGATGTGAGAAGATGAAGATTGGAGAAGTGTATGTTCAGTTTATCTCTTGATTTCAAGTGTAAGATGCATATGGTTAGATGTCATCATGTTATTTGGTGTATAATCTCCCTTAGCTTATTTTTATTTCAGTTATCCTTCTCCCTTTTCACCCCCTCAAGTTTATTTGTATTTGTAATCCAAAGTGGTACATCAAGGGAGATAGCCCTATCTAGAGATTCATCTCATCTTTAGGCTACCCACAAGCCTAGAGGTGTTTCCATTATGCCACTTGGATGAGGAGAGATTTTAAATCTCCTCAAAGGATTAAAATCCAAGTTATAACAATACTATAGTAATTATAAGATTCGTATACAAGGTACATGTTCAAATGTTTCATAAAAAAAATTGCACATAAGGCCAATGGCCAAAAGCAATGTACATGTTCAAATGTCACATACACCAAACACAATATCTCATAGAGATGTTCATAAATTTATACACAATGGAAATATAAAATAATTAAATAATTAAATAAAATAATAATATAATGTCTATCCTATCATACAATAGATTAAATAACATCAAGGGAGCATAAAACAAGTTAGGACTAGTCTATGCCATCCATATGTATCCAATGCCATATTATATAAAATTATAAAATACATGTAACATAATGTATAAAATGAATGACTAGAAATAAAATTATACCAAATATAACTCAACATTGCATTTAAGGTTGTGTGTGTGTGTGTGTGTGTGTGTGTGTGTGTGTGTGTGTGTGTGTGTGTGTGTGTGTGTGTGTGTGTGTGTGTGTGTGTGTGTGTGTGAGAGAGAGAGAGAGAGAGAGTGTGTGTGTGTTATATTTTATATTATATAATAATATTCCCCTACCATAGGTGTTCCCATTATATAGAAGAGATTCCAACATCTAAAAATGCATATACATATATGTCTTGCATCACACTCAGATACCTCATGAAATTCATGTCTTTGAAAAATACTATGCTATCCACCAAGATGATGTGTTAAATAACATATGTAAAGAAGTAAAATAATATTTCATGTCATGGTTAAGTCTTGATTTTAAGTTTTTGAAAATATTATTAATGTTTTTTTTTTATTTCTGCAATATTTGATTTTTTATATTGTTGAAATATATGTTTTTTTTTAATATATTATTTTTTTGTTTTTAATATATTTTTGAAAGGGATAAATCTACGTATATATAGTATCTACATAAGTGATGATGTTAATTGGTATTTTACAACTTTCCCTTTGAGTGTAGCTAGATAGTAAGTTCTTATGCCTAAATTTTTAGTAACTATGAATGGACCCAATCAGTTAAGTCTAAACCTACCTTTGGTTTCTTTGTCTACATTAGTATTCTTTTGATTTTATTTTAGTACTAGACCCCTAATTTTAAATTCATGATTATGAAAATTATTTCCATATGGTCTTTTAATGCAATTTTTATATACTTTTATATGTTCAATAGCTTCAATAGGCTTGCCATCAAACATTTCTAACTCATGTAACTTATTTTCTCAATACTCATTACCTTTAGTGATGTGTTTCAAAGAAACCCTAAAATAATAAATTTCTAATTTTAGGGGATGTAATTCTTCCATTTTTAAAAAAAATGAATATGATGTAGATTTAGTTTGTGTACACACTATTGTACAATTATCCCAAAGTGCATAAAATATCTAACTATTCTAGTCTACGTAGTTTGGTAAAAAAATTACTTAAGATATTTAAAATTATCTTTTTTGTTTCTTTTGCTTGACCATTTTATTTTGGGTAATATATGGTAGATAAAGTGTGATGAGTCTTGAATTTAGCTTAGAACTGTTGAACTATTTTATTTTCTCAAGATGAGACATTATCTATTATAATATGGTAATCCAAGCCATGAAATAGTATGTGTCATCAATAAGGTACATATATCCTATACTGTAGTAGATTATAAGGGTATGGTGTTGACCCATTTTATGAAATATTTTTAATTGTAATGATGAAATTGTGTCCATATGCTAATTCTAGATTGATATTTCTTGATTAATTCGAATCCCTAGAGAGAAAATGGTCAAAATGAGAAAATGGGTTGTAATTAGTGTGATGAAGCATGATTTATATTACTAATATTATGACATTGTGATCATATTTTTCATATTGAGGACATTCATGTTCCAATTTAGTCAAATAATATCTTTGCCAAAATAATTTGTAAGAAATTTCTTTGTTGCTAAAATAACCATCACATTCACAACCATTTACTACAAGGATGGTTATTTTAGCTTCTTCATATATTAAACATTAAATTAAATTCCCATCAAAATATATTTTAAATAAGTATCATTTTATTATAACATAATTCATTTCTCCACATTGTAATTTTGTTTATCATTTCAGGTAATATTTTATAGGATAACATCTCAATATAAGAAATTATATATATTATTATACCATTCTAAATTTACCACGTTGTGAGTAATTGCCAAGGTTTCCAAAGTGTATAAAGGTGTTGTAGTTATTGATAGGTGTCTAAGTTGATGAATATTATAAAATTCCTACTCATCGATGTCAATAGGTATCATGGAAGAAACACTAGCCCTGTATCAACATGTATATTTTCCTTGAAGGGTATGCATTATATTTAGAACATGTCAAAGTAAATCATTGTACCATGTCTTTGTATAGGATTATAATTTATTATTTAGTTTGATAAATATATAAAAAAATATTTTAAACAAATTGAAAATATCCATATGATTTAAAATATTCTACTTATATTGTGTGTGAAGTTTATAAACCAAGTATCAGAGCCTCGTATTCTATTATATTATTTGTACATGAAAATCCCAATTAAAAAATGAATATAAATGGCTAACCTTATGGACTAATTAATATTATCCCTGATAAAACACTAGTTTAACATTTTGTTCCATCAAATTACATGTTTCATGAGTCATTATCAATGTGATATGTAATTAATTCATAATGAAAATCATCATTAATTGGTGATGTATCCAATAATGAAGATGTTCCTAGATGATCTGTGATGATTTTACCATTTACTAATTTCTATTTTTAAATAAAACTCTATGAGTATCATTACCCATTTATCAATTCATCCTAATAAATGTACCTTATACATGAGAAACTTAAATGGTTCCACCTTTGTGATAACTTGTGTCTTGTTATTAAGCATCTAGTGTCATAATTTATGTGTTGATAACACAAGAGTTAAACATATTTTTTTCATTATATTATTAGTTTTACTATAATATATTAATGTGTGATTTATGTATTAAATGGCATGTTATTTGTGATCATCATTAGATTATGTGATCAAAGATCCTTAAGCATGATCTATAACACAGATGTAATATACTATAAACATGTCTAGTATTGGTGACATGAGGATAGGTGGATTGATTAGATATTATTGAATTGTATCAAATCTCTATTGATAGCTAGCATCCCATTTTTTTTTTATTTTTTTGAAATGTTTTTCATTATCATCCAACTAAGATATAAACTACCTTATTTCTTGAATCTTTCATTCTAAGGACTATAATTAATTTCCACCATTCTACTTGAGGAGCAAGCTTAGGATTTCATACTTTATTTGGAGATACAGATCTTATCTTGTAGAGAAGACTTGTGGATGAATTGATAGGTTGTGTAGCCTAGATCTGATTTTTCCTTTTCATCCTTACATACCACAACAACCTCTTGTGAAGCACCTTGGCCAAGGGAGATATTGGGGCTCAATAGGTTCGTCTTCAAGTAAGTATTCTTAACTTTGTCCCTCCTTTGTAAGAGTAGATAGATATGCATTTTTACTTCTCTTCCATGAATTAGAATTTTGTATACATTGACATGAGTATATTTCTTTTATGCATGTTTAATTTTATTATTTATTACCCCCACTTTGTGCCACAAGCTTTGATGATCACTATATTATATTACTTTGCTTTACTTGATATTATTTTAATATCAAGTAAAGCAAATTAGCGTTGTTGCATAATTTTGCTTGATTGGAGGCTTTGGAACCCTCTTTATTATGGTTTATTGTGATAATATATTGCTTAATTGGGTCTATCATATCTCTATATTGGTCATGTTCCTAATTATCTAATGTATCCCCAATCAGAAGTGTAAGTATGATCTATCTTCTCTGAGTTAAGATTGATTTATAGATATGATGCATTTATGATTTCATACAAAATCATGCATCACAATGCTATTTTAATAATCGATGTAGGTTTTCCTCACATCCACTAAACCTTAGATATATTTAATTTTGAGAGAAGTTGAAATATTAATACAATTAATTAAATTTAGTTAAGGTGGTGTGTCCTCCCACCCTATCTCAAATGTTTTTATGTGATAGGCAATATTTAGGGTATGTTACCTTTTATTCTCTATATCAATGAATGTTTCATGGAAAAAGAGTCTTCTTATAAAGTAATCTAAAATTGGGCTATTAGCAGGATGGTCTAGCCACTTTACAACCACTTCATCTATTGTATTTTAGTGAAGTGTTACTAGATTCATTTTGTAATACTTAAAGTTTTACTTGGATTTATAGATGGTATATAAAGGGAACAAAATCCAATGAATAAGATATCTAGGTGTCAGGTTATTCAAAGGGGATACATCCCCTATTGAAGAGACCCTAGATTCATAGATGGTGATGTCTAATGGCTTATGGTGAAACCCTTTATGGGGAATTTTATTAGGCTTTAACAAACCTATAAAAAAATTATATCTTTGTCAAATGTATGGGGATAGCAAATGTTAGGTGATGATATCCCTATCACCAAGCCTTAAAGACCTACAAGAATGCAATGACACCCCAATCATGTAGCCCAAAATAAAAAGGATAGATATCACCTTTCCAATTCATAGGAAACCCACTAAAGGAAAGCACAAATCATACCTTATGAATCTCTTGGGATAAAATAAGTGGTCACTTTCACAATTTTGGGTCACCCTATCGATTAGAGAGCATACACATGAAGTAACTATATGACACACAAGTAAAATAAGATAAAATACGAGAAAATAAATGACTTAAGAAAGAATGCGTTTAAAACCCAAATTTAAATATTTGATAAATAATATATTTTTTGCTTTTTACTTCTAAAATTGACTCTTTTGGCTAAGGTCTTATAACAAAAGAGGTTAGAAGTTTCAACATAGTTTTGGATTGGTAGAGGAAGTCAAAATTGAGTTTACTTAAGTCTCAAATTTTTTCACACACAAGGCAAAACCATCATTTGTCAAGGTGAAACCACCAATTACTAAAAATTAAGACCAAATAAGAAACATGGAAAAATTGTCAATTAATAGGGCAAAACTACTAATATACAGGGTGAAACCATCAATTAATAGAAAATACAAAATAGATTAAAACCTCTAAAAAGTAGGGCTAAACTGTCAATTAAGACAACTATAAAATGATAGAAAAAATATAATTTGAAAAGGGAACCATTGATTTCTTAGTGAAACTACCATTATTTGGGGAAAAACTATAGATTTCACCTAAGACAAAAATTTGTAATTTTTTGAGGAAAATAAGGTGAATTAAGCTAATTACTAGATTAATTACTATAATTAAAATAATTAATAGGGTTTATAAGAGTTTGTGAGGTGCATAGGGTCCCACTGAGTATGCAATTATGAAGATAAAGAATCCAAAAAGGGTCAGTTCATTGTTAGTGAATAAAACATTAAAATAATTATATGAACATGACACTCTAAGCCTAATCCCTAGGATTGAGCAAGTTCAAAGAAGAGAGGAATGAAAAATAAATAAAACACATGACATTATACCTTCCTTGGAGACTTCTTTTATTGATTATTTGAATAGGCTTATGCTTAGCTTATAAACTAGAGAATTTTGGCAATGTTGACTCCATGCATGGGTAGAGTTTCGCCTTGTCTACTTGACATGTTGATTAGCAATGTTGAGTAATTTTTGATTGATGGCTTTAATATTTGGTATAGCTTTACTAGCTTGGTTGGTCATGTTGAAAGAGTGTGAAGACCTTTTCATTTATATAATTAGAAAATGATTGTGGACCATCCATCTTGAGATGAAGATCAAGGGCCTAGTATTAGTCCTCCATTCTCATAAATAAAAGAGATGTAGTCTGGAATAAAAGGGATGGATGATGTCATAGAAATTTAAGATATTAAAATCATGGATCCTCATTGAGTATGTTAAATGGGTGTAAGAGGAAGAGTTTTTAAGAAGGGTGTAAGATCTTGTAAGAGCTCTTACTTTCACACTTGGTATGATGATGTCATCTTAGGTGAGGCAATAATTAAATTTGTGAATTTATAAAATAGACAATTCCAAATCCATGTAATTTTCCATTAAGGATAAATTAGGTTAATTAATAAAATAATTAATGAACCATTAGAGGAAAAGTGATTTTGGTAAGTTTGAAAGTGTTAATATAATACATAATTAGAATCGACACAAAGTGTTTGATTTTAAGTGTCTACAAGAACTACCATAACTAATTTGGATAAATGGATATTATACAATTATGTGGAATGATTTTTATTTATCATGTTTTAACTACTTCATATCATTTTATTTTGATATCATGACTCATATGACTATCATCTATTCATTTGGTTGTTATGTTGGTACAATCCCCTTGGTGTGAGGGAGATCATTGGAGACGAGGAGTTAGATATGAACTATAGGTAGTAGAGAGAATCATATGAAATTGATTGTAATAATTCTAGGAACATTGTAGATAAAGACATATCCTTTCACTATTTTGGTATGGGTAGTGACCATTTGGGTTTGGGTGTTTGATTGTATAATTAGTTTTGCATTTGTTTTCATAACTAGATAGTTTTATGGGATATATTAGCTATAGTGTTTTCTAATAGTCATAACATTGGGATAGAACAATATGTGAACATATTATTTCAATGAATAAATATATGTTTTAAATGATTTTTGTTCATGTTTATAATATGACCAAATGTTCGAGTATGCACTTTTGGTTGACTAGTCTTGTCGACATGTTTCATAATATTTTGTGACTGTGGAGTCATTTCACTATAGATCCTTGGGTCTATAACCCAGACCCATCATAATTAAACAACACCAAATAAATATGCATCATGCATTTGTATGACCTAATATTAAATCAAAGGTATTAAAATTTACTCTCAAGTTGTTATATTGTGATGTTCCTTGAGTAGTTTTGTTGCATGATTGATTCTTGGAGGAATATTAAGAACCCAGCTAACATGGATTGCTTGTAATCACTTAGCAATATATGAATTAGTAATCTTATATAGTGGTAAGGAGAGATTTTTGTCAATTTGAATATTGTACTTTCATAATAATAAGGCAACAAGATGAAATTATTTGAGATTAAAAAAATATTAATATAAATTTAAGAATTAACACAATAAAATGAAAATTACAAATTATATGAAAAAATAAAATATTGAAAAGTGAAAATTGAGAAAATTGAAAGAGATAGTGGATGGTGAGGCATCTTTTTCAGGACTTTTTAAAATGGCTTGGCATTTGTAACATGTCATTGATATCATGTGATAAAATTAAGCATTGGAAATATGGTTATTATTTAATCTAATTATATCAAAATTCATGAAAATTAACTAATTTACTTGACCAATTATTGTTTAAAATTTTTAAAAATCAAACAAAATGTAATCCAACACATTGGGTGGCTAAGAGAAAAAGCTAAAGCCCACATGGGTTACGCCCTAGAATAAGTTTTCTTAATATTAAGATCTTCAAAATTTCTAATAGTTTGCACTACCTATTTTTTAACAAGAAATTTGTTGAATAAATTTACAAATTCAACATCAAAACACCTTAAGAAGGAAATATGATTAAAGGACACTGAAGGAAAGGGATGGACTACTCAGAAGCTATTGGGAAGAGAGGAAGATATAAGTAGAAGGACACCACTTTCAGAATAAGGGGTATTTTCAAAATAGAAGGATACCTTATAGGATCATGATGAAGGAGAAATACCAAAAAAAGTCTTGATATACATATCATGAAGTTATTTTGCATTTAAAAATTCTCATCTTTCTTTTTTAGATTTGAAATTTCATTTTTAAACTGCATTGAAAATTATCATAAATTGTGTATGCCTTATTAATGATGCCATCATAAAAAACGAGATTATGTTGTATTCTTATTAGACTACATTATGATCCTATTGGTTGTGTGGAGTGGTGTTTATCCTAAATAATTAATTTTTGATTTGTAATCTACATTTTACCTTTAATTAACTATGCTTAAACCTAGTTTTCATACTTTTTAAATTTTAAAATTGCAAGTTTCTATTTCCCCCTAGGTTTTATCTCTAATAACTGTGTCACCTTATTTAAATGTGCCAAACTAATTTTTAAATTATGCATTACTTTTGAAATACACCTTATTTCCAAAAATGGCACATCACTATTCATGTTGTATATAAATTTTAATAGTTGGTTATACATCTAGTGATACAATCTTAACTTCTTTATTTATTTGTCTCAAAGGAAAGCTCATAATAAATAATCTCCATGTGTGTGTGTGTGTGTGTGTGTGTGTGTGTGTGTGTGTGTGTGTGTGTGTGTGTGTGTGTGTGTGTGGGGGGGGGGGGGGGGGGGGGGGGGGGGGGGAGGGTACACACACACACACACACACACACACACACACACACACACACACACACACACACACACACACACACACACACACGTATATGTATATGTATGTATGTTATGTATGTATGTATGTATGTAATGTATGTGTGTGTGTGTGTGTGTGTGTACACACACACACACACACACACACACACACACACACACACACACACACATGCATACATTAATACATACATACATACATGGGTGTGTGTGTGTGTGTGTGTGTGTGTGTGTGTGTGTGTGTGTGTGTGTGTGTGTGTGTGTGTGTGTGTGTGTGTGTGTGTGTGTGTGTGTGTGCGCGCGCGCGTGCATGCATGTATAATTATATTTTTCTTTAATTGAATTTGATAGACTTATGTTGTAAGTTAAAGTAATATATGCCTTAGAGACATAAAATTTGAGTACCAGCATTGGTTTGTACAACATGAATGATTTTATTTTATAGATTAATGTAAATGATTATATTAATATGGATACAAAAATGAGTATAATGAATGAGGCACATTTTGAGTTCCATATTTACCCTACCATTGAATCTCCATGGTAATTAGGTTCCTCTAAATATTTAAATACTATGGACAGATTTTATGGACATTCAGTTAATTAATACTAAGCTACCAAATAAGTTGTATTATTTTATTAATTTTTATTGTGTTTAAGACTATTGTTAATTATAATAATAATTTAGATGAAAAATTAGAAGCACTTAATCATATAATACACCTCTTGTATAGTCCTTTATAGTTTTGATGAACTATCTAAATGATCTCTAAAGTAAATTAAACACACTTTATACAAATATGACCATGCAACCTTAGGATTTGTTTGTATTAGATTTGTATCTTTTTTATGATCAATAAGAAATTAAATATAGTTGTATATGATTGGTTAAGTTCCTAATCAAAATCATATGGAGCCTAGCTTTGGTGATGAGCATTGGGTTGTGGCTAAAGTTTCAGCTTACTTTTTAGTGTATGCATTTATTAGAGATAAATTTATTTTAGTTTTTTTTTTTTAATGTAACATTGTCCCCTTAAATGATAAGCATAGCAAATAATAATAAATTATTTGTTGGATTTGTAAGATAAATTGAAATCTTAAACTAGAAGTTTATTAAGCTATAATAATTTTTAGGTGCTAACAGATATATATTATGTGGGATGATGAGTACCTTACATACTTGACTAGAATTAAATTAAAAATTAATGTTGAATTATGATATTTGACATGGATAAAATTAAATACCAAATTATGATATAACTAGTAACAATGAAATGTGATAGTATCTTATGTTATTCATAAGTGTCTTGAGTCTAAGGATAGACTAAGACTTAGTACTAGACGTACTAGATAGATAATCTATCATGATGAAGATATGATTATTGGTTAGTTAATTTGAAATCATTGATGTAATGTCTGATGCTTTATGGATTTCTTTCAAAATATCTATAAATTACATTATCATTAGAGAAAAAAATTCTAGGAATGGTAGTTTAAACTATAAATACCTAGTGGAGTACAATTGGTGTGGTGGAATTAATATTTTGCACTGTTATGCAAATTTTATAAGACCATAACATATTTAAAGACCTATATAATGGTAATATATCACATGTATGATCCAAGTCAGTATGAGGTAAAAATAATTTGTCCTAACTAACCTATTTTATAATAACCTCTAGTTGAGCTAGAACATCCTATTGATGTATATAGTGTAAATCTATACCAAATAATTATAGTAATTTATTAGTAGTTTTCTACCTTGGAAATCCATCCTAGATTGATTAGTCATGTTGGATGCATATTTTTAGTAGTATATAGATCAATTAGATTTTGATCCCTTTTGTGTGGAAGGGAAAACATATGTATCAAGCCAATAAAGTAAATAATAACCTTAGTTTACTATCAAACTTCAATTTGGTTACTATTACAAAGAAATTAGAAAATTAATAAAATAAATTTCACAAAACATTATTTTAAATTTGAACATAATAAAGGTTTAATTTGGGAAATTTCTCTTGGTCACATTCATCTAAGAATACTCAATTATTGCATGTATTAAATCTTGTGCAAACATAAAGGATGCAAATGGTTGATTAATTGATTATTCAAGACGTGGGCATTAAGATTTGATTTGACACTTAAGTTTTGATATATTTTTGGGTTTGTATATTTTGGATATCAATATTTATATGGTATATTGTGATTATTACTCTCATCAGTGATGTAGGATCTTTATGGGTTACATTATCACCTATCTATTATGTTTGGATTATTTTCATTGTGAAAACTTGTTAATTAAAGTCTTAAACTTATGATCATAAGAAATGATAATTAACATTTATATGATTGATAAATTTTAGAATATAGTCCATTTTGGATATCATCATTATATGATAAATATCTATAAGTAATGTTGGGACATGATAAATTGTTATTCATGGTGATAATTCCTTATTAAACTTGAAGATTGATTTTGGATATTAATCTCATATGGGGACAATAAATTATTAAGTAATATAATATAAAATTATGTAAAACCTTGTTTATGTTAAACCCTTTGGATGCCAAAACACATTTGATAACCACACATATTGTGAAAAAATAGGTTTTTGGGTCTCTAGATTATATTTTTGGGTCACACCTTGAGTTGGAAACATACTTCATGCATAGTTCATGTAGGCCTTAATTTTGGAATTTACTTTGGGACCTAATAAGTATGTTAAAATTTAGACCAAATTATGATTTATGGGTTATGATCAAATGAGAGGATTCACTAAACAAAAAATTAGGTTAGATTTTTGAAGTCAGGCCATTAAGTATCTATAGTTACTAGACATGCCCTAGAATCAGAGTTGGAATACATATTTCATTATATACCATATTATTTCATGGATTAGTATGTGAAACTGTATTATTGAAATGATAATTATGCCAACCTATATTATTATGTGGAGGAGTATGACAAACTATACTATTGCATAGAGAATTATGAAAATTTATATTACTACATGGAGTTGTATGCAAAATTATATTACTGCATGGAGTAGTATTAAAAACTATATTACTGCATTGAACATTATGCTAAATTATTTTACTTTGCGGAGTGGTATGCCAAACTATTTTTATGCATGAAGGAGTATGTTAAACTATTCATACCTTTTAGTAATATATATTCTTTGTTGATTATTTATATTTAGCACTTTCATGGAAGGCAAGGGCCACTCTCAGTGGATGGCAGGAGTATAGGGGATCCAAAATTCTCTACGATTGGAGGAATTTCCATCTAATGATGTTCCCCCTATTTTATTTGCTAGTTTATCTTTAATTATAGTTATGGACTACAGAACCTAGTAGATTTCATTATGAATACTTATGCACACATTTTAGATAGACAACTATACTTATTGAGTATTGTATTTTTGCTTGATAATAAGAAATGATGAGATTGTAATAATGTTATAAAAACTATATTCCCTTATTATATTATGCTTGTATTATGTTTTATATGTTATTCAAAGATGGAATTTGAATTAACAAAGGATGACTATTAACTTGTATACTTAGATATTATTGCTTTTGTATTTTTAATGAATGAAAAATGTATCTTTATATGTTAATCGTAAAATTTCATTGAATTATTGTTATGAGAACAACTATGTATTATCAAGCTATCATTTATTATACACTTCATGGTAGAATTACATTGAATTGTAACCTAATGCATACTTTGATTTTATAATGTAATATGATTTCAGTATGTAAACATGTAATAGAGTTTACAATGATGGAAATTGAAGGAATGAAGAATTAGTTTCATAGATGATAATTGTTTTAGTACATGGCAGTATTATGATCATTCTCATAGCTTAATTTTGATCTAGTTTTCATGGTTGATCAAAATTTAATAAAATTTTCAAACACACACACACACACACATTTTTATGGTACTTAACCAAAGGGTTATTTAAAGCATTATTTTGTAAATGACAAATACATCTCCTTCAAACATATTTTTAATTTTTTGGTTATTAATTTCATGAATTGATATCAATACAAAATACGATGTTATTTTCTTAGATACAAGTATGAGGAAAATGTTAATATGTATGAAGCAAAACCAATTTTAAGAAACTATAATTTCATTAGTGCAAAACTTTTTTATTTTTTCTCAAGTAGTTTATGCTCTTGTATATTTTTATTTTCATTTTCATGTTCCCTATGATGGCGTAATGGAACTAGAAAGAGAAGGAAACTAATAACATTGATTTGAGTACATGAAAATATATTTTGATACACAAAACATAAGTAGAAAACTAGTAGAAAAAAGAATTGTAAATTTTGTGTATATATACCATATGATAGCCATTTGTATAACATAATTTTTAAATTTGATCATTGTTTTTTATATTTATTTATATTTTTGTATTGGTATGTTGCATTATTATATATGTTTTTTTTTTAAATGCAATTGTGTTATGAATGGATGTCACCTTATTTTTGGCATGATGGAACATTACATGTGTCCAAGAAATTAGTGTCTTGATCACTCCAATATAAATATATGTCAAAAATATGGCATTATTTCCATTATGTGTTTGATAATATGAGGTTGATAATTGGTGTTGACAATGCATTTTTATTTTCTATTAAGAAATGCATATTATGTACTTTCAATGGTGTTCAAGTATTTGTGCATTATTGGTTTATTTTTCCATGTCATTTATGAATTCACATACTATATATGTGTTGTTTATTTTATTTTCATTAGCTAATGTTTTTTAAAAATGCCTGGATTTATGGTCAGCCCCAAATATATTCCCAAAGAAGAGTTCTTAGTAGAGATCGAAAACATGTTGAAGGTCTTACCTATTGATTTATTTGAGGAGGTTAGATAAGAATGTGTCATATATTTTAGTAAATCCAAACCTTTGAGGTCAAATATCTCTAAGTAAGAATTATATGCCTCGAAGATTCTAAATATGAATGATAATATTGTTATCACTAAAGCAGTTTCAGGGAATGTAACATTTGTTTTGAAAAAGAGTGATTAGAAATTGAATATGCTTGAACACTTATAGAATATTAGTAACCATAGAGTGTTATATTCTAACCCTATATGCAAAATATATGGCATCATTAAAAGATCTAAAAAATAGTCCTGTTTGGATGAAAATGTTAAGAAATGACTCTTTCCTAAAAAAAGATATCATACCTAGAATTTATAGTGCACCAAAAATACACAAGAAATGGATCCCTATCATACCCATCATTAACATCACAAAATCTCCTAATTATGCCTTGGCCTCCTTCTTGGCCAACAATTTAAAACCTTTAGTGAGAAAGCCTTCGTCCTTTATAAAAGACTCGATATATGTTGTTGATTTTATCAAAGATAAGAAGGTCTATAGTGAGGAGTTTTTAGTTAGATTTGATGGTGTTTCACTTTTCACAAATATTCCTATTGATGACACAATCAAGGTGGTTGGTAATCATGTTGATGTGGATAATACTTAACTAGTGTCAATTTGTTTAAAGTCCACCTTCTTTTCTTTTTTAGGGGTAATTTATGAGAAAACAAAAGGTGTTGTAATGGGCTCCCCTCTTTCACCCATTGAAGCCAAATATTTTATGGAGCATTTCAAATAATTAGCTATAAACTCATATTTGGTGGAAAATATATGTTGATGAAACTCCTGTCAACTATCCACATGGTCTAAAAAAATTAGAAGAGTTCCATACCCATTTAAATAAGTTGTTGATACCATCAAGTTAAAAAAGGAATTATAATTTCAAGGAAAACTTCCCTTTATAGATGTCATCATCTCTAGAAAATATGATGGATCTTCTCCTAGAAATTTTATAGAAAATCTACCCACATTGATCTCTATCTATATATTAATTATCACCATCATCCTTCTCTAAACATCAGGGGTCCTGAAAACCATTACCACGAGAGATTTGATGGTTTACGATGATGAGAAGTTAGAATATGAAATAAAAAATTTGATCAAATTTTTAGGTTGAATGTTTACAAAGGGAAAAAAATTGTTAGAGACTTCAATTTAGAGAAGAAAGAACATGTTAGACCTATAATTATGGTTGGAAACCTAAACAGACCTAATACTTTCCTCATATAAGTATAAGGAATTTAAGATAAAATTAAAAGAATATATAAATAGTAAGAACATCTATACGACTTTTTTCCCTAAAAAAAATAGAAGGTTGATGAAGTCATCTAAAAATGATTTATAACCAACTTTTAGAAGTGGAGTGTAAAAAAATGATTGCTCCTACAAAATGTAATATATTAGGGAAATGGGTCATTTAATTAACAAAAAATTCAATGAAATTTTTGTAAATGTAAAAAAAAGAAATATTTATTAAGTCAAATTTAACAGAATACTCTATCAAAATATGACATCATATTTGTATTGAGAATACCAAAGTTTTGTCCATAAAGAACCAATACTTCAAATGACATCTAAGAGAAGCCATATAAATTTTCAAGTATGATAACAACTTGAACAAGGATAGTGGTATATATTTTAACCAATCTTAGGGACTAGTCATTAATTTAATTTTAAAATGATGAATTTAATATGAACATTCTTTCTTATATTCTCCCAAATTCTCTAGTTTTTTGTGGCATTGTGATTCAAAAGATGATTTAGGTCTTGTCCCTTTATGTTGTTGTTTATGTATTCTTCATTTCTTTTATTTATTAATATATTTTATATATTCCTAGCTCTTTCCTTTTATTTATTAATTTATAAGTCTATTTTCCCTTCAATAATCATTGTAGATGTTCCACTTCATTATATAATTTAACAAATCGTTCTAACCTCTAATTTTAATATGAATATAATTAATAATTTTTCAAAACTGTTTAATGTTCTACTTTTTTTAAATAAAATTTTAATTAATTATAATGTAATTTTTGAATTTGATCAAAATAATTATTTTTGACTTGAATTAATGTAGGTCATTTCTATTAGTTTTGAACCCAATCAATTTAGAATAAAGTAGTATTTTGTATCTTATTAACAAATACTTAATAAATTTAAGATTTAATTATCCCAACTACCTGACATCACAACAATTCAATGCTAATTTACTTAAATGGAAACCTAATTTTGAAACTTATCATTCTATATTCTCTTATCCGGATGATGGTTCTCAAAGCATGAATCAAATCATTAATTAAATATTTTTCACACAGTTTTACCATAAATCTCATCATAAGGTAATACATCATTAGTAATATATATGGTGTCTCAAATAATAGTGACTGATGTTGCATATAAAGTTTAAATTTTCATTTTTTAGTTATGGTCGATAGTAATTACCAACTTCCACATTGTTATTTTATATTGCATTAATTTGCAAATAAAAACATGTTTTTGGTGCAAACAGTGATTTCATGAACATGAGGTATTGAAATGCAATTGAATTATTGAAATGTTTGTAATATGTGTCTCTTAGAAACATAATATTTAAAATTTCAATATGTCATGATCAATGAGTACATATTCAATGTGTTATAAATCTTCTTGTATTGAAAAATTAAAAAAGCAAATGATAATTTTTGTTTATGTTATTTAGATCATTTTCTAGTTTCCATTTGGCATTTGTTTCTATCCATAACATTTCTTTGACTATATTTTTATTCACTTTAAGATTATTCATTTTTAATAGATCCAATAAGTACAATGACTCAATATGTTATACATGTGATATCATTGTATATTATTACCTATAATGCATTATTCTAGAAGGTTAAAATGCAAAGTCATCCATTGAGGCCTTGTGATATCATGAAGGTGTTCTTCAAGATTTTTAGGAATTTGTTCATATGTGAATGGTGTGTTTAATATGATGTGGTCAATTGTTGTAAATTATGGAAAAATCTCATTTTTCAACTCCTTATTACATTTGATGGAAAAAACTACAACTATTCAAATGTTTCTTGTCAAGTTTGTATACGTCTTTTTTATTATTTTATAATTTATTATGGTGTGCTAAAAGTGTAGTTACTTGGAAACTAACCACACATGTTTTAGCATGTCTTGAATGTATTTTAGGAATATTTATGTCCTTTTAGTACCCATGTGTTTATTGCATTTTGTTACATTTTTTTCATGACTTTGCGTAATATATTTTAAAATTCAAAAGGATGTTCTAGGTGTCTTAGTGCATGCCATATACATTTTTTTATCATAAGCAGTAAAAGTAGTATGTTTTTGAGGTTTTTATGTTAATAGATCATAGCGAATGTGATATGTGTTTGTTTAAAATGATATTTTTCATACATGTTTATGGATTCTAAATAGTTTCAATACATCTTTACTATACATTTTCTAGTTACTGACCATAAATAAATTTTTACATTTAGCAATATGGATATCTATTCCAGGAAAAAATTGCCTCCTTAAATTTAGTTTTTTTTAATGGCATCCCTAAGTTCATAATATATGATTGATAAATTTTAATTTTACTTGTGTGTTGTATTAAACTTTCTCCTAACTTTATTTATAAGTAAGAGAGTGCATTTGTATTTTCATGTAGTATTGCATTACAAAATGATTGTACAAAGATAGTAATGTATACATTTTATGCCCAAATCTGAATTTGTTAATAGATAAATGGAATTTAAGAATATTTAATCATAGTCATATATATGTGGGTTAAGCCTACACAAGCCATAAATTCTAATTTCATGAGAATTTTTCCCCCATTAGGATTCAAGATCTATGTCGGTACTTTATAGTTGAGTATGTGTTGATGGGATACCATACTAACTATATTTTTTTAAAATATAAGGTTTATTAATGGCCTTAAATAGGATTTTTTTTTATAATATGATCAAGTATGGACGTGTTTAGCATTATTAATTGAAATTAAGGTAGTAATTTGTCCTTGTGAAGGACAAATGCATATTTTGTATTTTTAGCCATCTAGTTATCCAATGTATGCAAACATTATTACCCCATAGCTTGGTTTCATTATCAACTAAAATACAATAGGTATAAAATCCCATTATATTTAAATATGTTTCCATTTCACATATTCCTTGTAATTTGTATAAATATCTCATATGTAATTCTAGTTCATATGATCTAAGTGCATTTGAATGAACCTGTACATAAATAATTTAAGAAATGATTGATAATGTTATTTCTTAGTTATAAAGGTATATATTAAAAATTAAATATCACATGAAATGTATTAAAGAGGAAATATTTGACATTATACTTGAAAGATTAACCCAAAGAAGATGATGTTTGCCTAGATCATTTTCAATGTCATTGTGTTATGGCTGTGTTATTTATTTTGATATTCCTCTACAAAATAATGAGTTATTTTTATGTTTCATTTTCTATTTTGTGTGTTTTTTTTATAATTCAATGCATTGTTTTAGATTAAGGTAAAAACAGGTTTTGAAGGGGCCCCGAAACCTATTACAGAATCAAGAAAGATAAAGCGTTGACATACACTAGGAGAAGCAATCCTAGAGCCTACTAATAAGTAGCAACACCCTAAGGTAAAACTGGGACAACATAAATATCCATTCTAAATACAGCCCCCTAGTTTCCAAGTAATGATTTAATAACTATTTTTTAGGGGTAAAATCTAGAATCATTGCCTGCCTTCCATCAGCAATATTTTGCTTACTTTCTAGCTCTCTGGTTTTCTTCACAGATCTTCTTCCAGGTTTGTCTGGAGAACCAACATCCGATTTCACCTTTAAAAGCCGCTCGCCTCTTTTTTCAGATTTATCCAGAGTGGAAGTCAGATATTTCACCTTCGTTTGCTGATCTTTTTTGCTGCTTCTGGTTTGAACTCCCTTGGTATTGGTCCTTTTTTCAACCCTTTTCCTAAATATATATATTAATGTACATAACTTTCCCTTTCTAATGTATCAATTATATTTCTCAAGTACAATGTGCCCTTATGAAGACCTATAGTGAATAAAATACGAGGTTATTTCAATAACACATAGATAATTATAAAATGTCCATGTAATTTTTCAAATCCTATCTTCAACATTACATCTCTTACTAGGAATAAATAGTATTGAAAAACTAAAATTGTAAATTGTTGTAGATTTATTCTATTAAAAGCACAAAATTACTATTTCTTTTACTTACCACTAAACTAATTAACAAACACAATGTTGGAGTGACACTAGTAATATATTTTGCGCCATCCAAATTTTAACATATTAAATTTATATAAAGAATTTTATATATATATATATATATATATATATATATATATATATATATATATATATATATATATATATATATATATATATACAATTTATTATCTATCCCATGGCTAGAAATAGTAGTGCATTTGTTTTAAATATAGAGTGTATTCAAAAAATTTAAATCATAAAACAATAAACTTGATAATAAAAATTATTCAGAGTATTGGAAGATGATTAATAGATGAATATGTTTTAAAAATAAATAAAAAGCATTAGGTTTATTGTAAGGTTTTATTCACCATGTATTATTTAGACTATACTCAATGTAAACTATGGCCTGTTATGTTTCAAATTATCATAATGGCATACTTATTTCACTTGCAAGAAGCTAGATGGATCACTAGCACGTACTGATAAGGAATGAAGGGAGCACTAAATAATTTGGAAAAAACTCAAATGAATTTCTTAAAGTACATATAAAGAAGAGAAATTAATATTATAGACATGTGTATATGAATAAAAAAGTAGTTATCAAATCCAACCATAAATTCAAGTTGTTGATAGCTATTATACTTGTTTTTTGTACATTTCTTATTTTTTAAAGTTTTTTGAATGTGGTGTGCACTAAAAAATAAATTGATTCATCTATTTAGATTTTTTTGCAAATTATTTATAGGATAACTTCCTAAGCATCATGGAAACTTCTAGGAAATATAATACATGGAATTCAACACATTAAGTTATTTATTAACATGAAAATCAATGTGGATAGATATGTCCCTTACAAACATGTCATGCAATAAATGTAATATTAGCTCAAATGTCATGAAATAAATGTAATATCAAATTGGCATTGAATGTTAGGATGTGCTTCACTACTTAAATATAAATGCAACAAAAATAGGACCTGGTTTAAATAAAATATCTTCGAGTACTATAGTCACTCAAATTTGGTCATGAATACTTGATAATTTAATTTTGACTCTATTTTATATTTAATTGACTGGAGCACTTTTTTGGACCAATTTAACCACATCACTCGATCCTAAGCACCTATGTAGACTTATTTATTTCTAAATTACTTCCACCTATTCAAAAATGTTCTAATGACTAAAATCCACTCTTAGCATCTAGACAGATAGACCTAGACCCAAGATTTGCACATTTACCTAAAATATAAAAAAGTCCAATAGGGGATAATAGTGGTTGATTTTTTGTCCCCTATGAGATGTTTATGTCTTTGGTCCTCTAACAGTCAATTTTTAATTATAAAACCTCCCTTACATTATGATCTATGTTTTTAGGATTTTTAGTGTGAGGTTTTCCATTTTGGATTGTTATAAAGGCAAACTAAAGTCACATATTCAACCCCTTGGAAATTTTAATACAAAGACACACTTAAACTATTGCACACTGAGTGAAATTTCTCTATTCTTTTCAATTTTGATTCTAATCTCTTAAATAAGTACTCAACGAAGTCAACATCATGTTTTATCTAAGCCCAAGCAAAGCATAATCAAATATTGAAACCATGTATAGATGCATTCATATAGTCAAAGGAGCATAATTGCACAAATCACTTTCAGTGGCAAAATTGTGTGAATTTTGATTCCTTATTCAAAGTATTGGATACATAGGAGACATTCAATCATCATGGGGTTGATTGGGGTCAAATAAACCCATTACACTCGCTCATTTTTATATATGTAGGTTTTCAATCATTACAATCGCTATTAGGGTGACAAATTTGATTAAGGCTTTGATCTAAATAAAATATCTTCGAATGCTATAATCACTCAAATTTGTTCATGAATACTTGATAATTTAATTTTGACTCTATTTTACACTTAATTGAATTAAGCACTTGTTTTGGACCAATTTCACCACCTCACTCTATCCTAAGCACCTATGTAGACTTATTTATTTTTAAATTTATATCTTTAACCTACTAAAAAATATTCTAATGACTAAAACCCACTCTTAGCATCTATACAAATAGACCCAAACCCAAAATTTGCACATTTCCCTAAAAGACAAAAATGTCTAATAGGGGACAATAGTGGTAGATGTTTTTGTCCCTTATATGATGTTTATGTCTTTGGTCCTCTAATAGTCAGTTTTCAATTTTAAAACATCCCTTATAATATGGTATATTTTTTTAATATTTTTAGTTTGAGGTTTTCCCTTTTGTATTATTATAAAGGCACACTGAAGCCACATATTCGACCACTTGGATGTTTCAATACAAAAGCACACCTACATTATTGAACATTGATTAAAATTTCCCTATTCTTCCCAATTTTAATTCTAATCACTTGAATCAATCTTCAACTAAGTCAACATCATGTTTTATCTAAGCTAAAATAAAGCATAATCAAGTATTCAAATCATGTATAGATGCATTCATATAGTCAAAGGAGCACAATTGCCCAAAACACTTTAAGTGGGAAAACTGCATGGAATTGGATTCTTTCTTCAAAGGATTAGATGCATAGGAAACATTCAATCAGCATGGGGTTGATTGGGGTCAACTCATCCCATTACAATCCTCCCTTTTATTATATGTAGGTTTTAAATCATTACAATACTTATTAGGGTGTCAACTTTGAAGAAGGTATTTAAAAGCATTCTAGACACTTTTGAAGGTCAAATATTTACATACAAACCTAAATTGAGCTATTGCACATGACTATGACCCAAGTTCCTAATTTTAATAAAAACATAAGAAAAAATAGTTTATAAATATATTAGTAGTTAGTCATGTCATCAAGTGGATGATCTTATCCTTCTCCAGTTTCATTTATAGATTATAGATACTTTTGGATCTAGTTCTTAGTTTTTTAATTTTAGTGTTATTTCAGCTTCACATAGTCAGATTTTAGATAGAAACAATTAAATTTTGTTATTTGATTTCATAGTTAGTCTTCTTTATATTGATTTTAATTTTTCAAATTTAGTCTTTTGTTTTCATTTTTCTTGTTGATAGTTCATTTATAGAATTTTATCATATTCTATTTAATTTAAATGTATCAAGGTTGATCCACTTATTAATTCAAATTTATATATAACATATTGGTGACATTATTTTTAATTGAACATTGATTCCAAAAGGTTTATCATAGGGTTTAGATAAATTCTTTAATATTTGACACAAGTAATCTTATTTCAACCTTAGATGGAAATCTAATAATAAAAGAACTTACTTTCAACTTTGGATGTAATTATTGACAGTGAAATAATTTTAATTTCACCATGGATTTTATGGGAATTTACTAATATCCATACACAAAAAAAGTATTTTAATTTTAGGATAAAAATTCCATTTTATATTAATCCCATTTACAAAAAAAATTATGACTATAATAGATCAGTAATTTTTGTTTCAGGTTCCATTAGTTCTCATTACATGATGTATTCCCTTCATAGGGAACATCATTAACACACATGTAATAAAATGAATCAAATCATAAGAATAAACACAAACATTATTAAAACAAAATTTTTAAATTCATGTATGACATATGAAAAGAGTGGTTGTACATTAAAGATGATATAAGGCATATTTTGCACCCACATGGTGGACTTATTATTACCAAAGAAAGTGACCAAACTCATCACTTTTATTTAACTAAGAAAAATTAATTTGAACCCATTGATGCAAAATAATTTGGTGAATACCTTAATGCCCATCCTGAATAAGTTGATTCTTTACTATTTACAGGCCAAAAAATAAAGGAAACTTGATTATGTTAGCACAAATGAAGAACCGAATGATTCTATTAAATAACCTCTTGTTATCCATACCACAACTATTGTTACTTATACTGTTGATATTGTTATCAAATATACATCTTTGGATTTTGGGGAATCAATTATTCCAATATATTTGCATGCATGTACCAAATAAAATGGATCATATATAACCTTTGATAGCTACACATACTACATCACATACCTTTCCTACTTCACAATCCATGGTGAAAACTATTTCACTTTTACATGATAAGGTGCTGGAGTTACAGTATGTTTTACCAAAATATATCTGATCATTGGATTCTCAAGACTTGCTTCATAATCCACTAGCACTTGATATTACATCATATCCTTTACTTATAGGACTTATAGCTCCTAATAACAACTATATGAAGGTAAAGGAGATTTATAACAACATCTTAGATATTTTCAGCAACATGTTTGACTTACGTTTTCAATGATAAGTTTATAACCAAGTTGTTTCTAACAATATTATAAGATTATGCCTTGCATCGGTTTTATGATTTATTTATTCAATCAATCAAAGAATTCAAGCCACTAGAAAATCAAATTCTTAAGAATTTTTCTATTAGAATTGATAAAAATATTTCTTATGTATAGATTTATAAGCTTAAACAAGGAACTAATGATCTTATTAGTGATTGTGTGCTTCTTATAAGACTAAGCTTGCTAAATTGACCAACACATTGGTAGATAATGAATTACAAAATATTTTCAAACAAATTTTTCTTGTACCTTTATATGAAAAAATTATTTTCAACAATTTAAAATCATTTTAAGAAATTTATCATACACTAATAGAAAGAGAAGTTAAACTTATAGCTTTGAACAAGCTTCAAGTATGCACCTACATCAACATCTACTTCCACAATGAAGTTTCAAATCAAAATTATTAAAAAACTAAGATAATAAATACTAAATCTAATGAAAATATCATAATTAATGTTCTTTTTCAACCCTATAGCATGATTTCTTTACTAAATCAACCAATAAGTCATTTTTTTAGATTACCACAACTACCTCATAAATTGCTCCACAAGTTACTTGAATCAAATATTACTACTCTAACTTCACCATTTTAAACTGACATGAGTAAACCTCAAGGAAAATATTTTGATAATAATGCATATTATAATAACCATAGATGCAATGGTCATTCTACTAATATATGTTTCAAGTTCAAACACCTTATTTAGGATCTTATTGACAATAATGTCATTGAGAGCTAGGCATTACTATAGAAGAAACTAAACCTCAAATGAATGGAATGCTAATTTAAATATTTTCAATGAGCTATTTCTAAATAATGATAGTAACAAAGATAAATCATTAGTGCATCATACTTACAATGAAGACCCACCTTCGGATCATATGATCATCCATTAGATAGAATTATGGATATAATTTTTAAAATTATTTCATTATGTGCTATAATTACTTCTGATAATATTGAGATAGTGGATGATGATTCTGAATTTTGTGTCTTGTTTTATTGATCAAAAAACCATTCATAGTGTAATATTTGATAATGGATTAAGTTAAAATGTGTGCACAATGAAATTAGTTCATTCTTTCGGTTACACATAGCATGATATATAATAAACTTTAAAAAGTTTAAATACTTTAATGAGAAATAACAAACCACTTTGGGACACATTATGTTGCCTCTTTAGATAATATATTATCTACTCATTTTACCATAGAATGGATATTTGACATGATATTAGGGCACCCATGTTTACAAATGCTCCTTTTTATACCTACTATAATACATATATACCTGAAGTACATTTATTGTAATCAAGTTGTTAAAATTTTAGGGATTAGTTATGATTACCCTCTACAATCTATGGTACTTCCTCCTCCAAATCCACCACCATTGTTCATTAGTACACATATGCAAGAATAAATCACATTTAAAACTATTTCAACTAATAGAAGTAATTATATTCAACAAATTTATAAAAAGGTGGAAGAGTCTTGAAAGCAACAAGTGAAAATACAAGCTTATGGGAAAATGGTATCTCATTCTCAACAAGAAACATTAAATACAACACCTATTAAATTGGTAATACATTCAGATCAACATATTAATCAAAAGGCACAAAATTTGGCACAATATTATACTAGTCCTCATTATATCTCATATTATTCTACATCTCCTAGAGCTACTCATCCTACATAGGATTATATGAGTAGTGATCTAGATAGTTTTCATACACAACATTATACATTTTATGATTTCAACACATGTACATCTAGTGCATTTCATTCATGAAATGTTACTAATTTACCATTTATTGAAAATTCTTATGAATTCCATATTGATGGGATCATTGTTTAACTTGTTTCGTTTCTAAATATTCTAAAAAAGATCAAAAACATTTAAATAGTTCAAAAAATTTAAAAAAATAATTGTACATAGATTCTTGATTATTTCATCATGTTATTCTACTATTTACAAATGTGATAAATTTAATCAACTATTATAATCCTTTGTATTTTTTTGAATCTTCATCCTCTTGTCTCTTCCTTATCATCTTTTTAGATTTCAACAATCCAAAACAATGATAATGTTTTTCATACAATGTCTTTTATCTGTCTATTTTCACCATGTGTGTTGAAAAAATTGCATTTTATTTCAAGTATAAAATCATCTAGTATAGGATAGGAATTTTTTCCATTACCATCCCACTTTGGATGTTCCTTTCCTATCAAAATTTTCACCTGGAAATCAAAATTTGAGCATAGGTGGCCTTGATATTGAATTTTTTTAGTCATTTCACTTGGTTGTAATATGAAAATCACTACTTATTAATGTTAAATATTTATTAAATAGTGTTATATTAATCATACATACTACATAGTTTGACAAATGTACACTTGATTAAAAAAGGATATACAACTAATCCTTTGCCTACATGTTTAACCTCCTAAAGCTTTTTCAAAGTTACAACTCACATATACAATGGGGGCATATTACTCATACATGACCATGCCATAATTTATAGGACATAATTCATATTCACACATGTTTTATATTATTTAAAGCTCTATCCTTTCTTCTACTTTCAAACCCTTTTTTTATCATTAGCTTCCATTGATTGTAAGTTATAAAAATTTTAAAATAAAAAAAATCATATATTTTTAAAAATATAAAATCAAGACCTGATCCGGACAACAATTCAGATGACAATTCGGGTGATGGGTCCACCCCATTTGATGGCAGAACTTCTGGGAGCCATAACTTTTGCATCGTAGCTCCAATTGACTCACCGTTTGAACCGTTGAAAAGATAATAATGAGGGGAACATTGTGAGATGGCATGGAGCTTATGCTCAATGAAGTTTGAACCCATAAAACCCAATGAAAGTGTCCTAAATTTCAATTTTAGTAGTGCAGTCTAAAAATAGTAAGTTTTTAAAAAGAGTAATTCCTCAAATTTTGTATTGTTGTAAATCGTGGAAGTCAAACCAATTCATCTCCCTCAACATTGGTGACCTTCCATATCCTCCCCACACCTTCAAAACATGTATAAATGAAGATGTAACCTGAAATGGAAATCAGACATCTCTTCTCAGAGATAAGCATATGTTTGGGTCTACAATTTTAATAAATAAAACATCTCTTTTTAGAGATAGCATTATTTGAATTGTGTTGTTCTTATTTTCTGAATTATCTTTCAACCAAAGCTTTTGAGTTTTGGATCAAGACCTGAGCATGATTAGATATCCAGTTTATATCATTTAAATGTGTTATTTATCTCATGATTACTAGAGAGAATATTATTTTATATCACACATGCATTTCATTGATATTCGTAAGTGTTATGCAGGACATACAGATCTCATGTGAACTAAGATGTTGAACTTGCCTCTACCTAGTAATCATTTTAAACTCGAGGAATCTTATCCTTAGGTTACAATATTTACATGTATTATAATTATATGAATCCTATAATTATTATCTATATACTAGTTACAAATGTTTTATTAGCATATCTATCTTACATTATGTACATTGATATGTTATTTACTAGGATATGATCACATTGCATATACATAGTGTAGACTATTTTTTAGATATGTGTTCCATTGATGTTATTACGTGTATATATATTATAATAGATATTTTATTGTATAATATGTATGGACCATTGCCCTTATGTGTATTTATTTTATCATCTCTATGATATCTTTACTTGTTTTATGTGTCATTTGAACATGTCCACTACTTGTGCCCTTTGGACCTTTGTTTTGTGTGATATTTTAACATGTCCCTTCTTTGTGACATTGTCATGTCTTTCACATGTGGCCTTTGGCCTTTTATGTGTAATCTTTACTTATGGGGCATTTAAACATATCCCTTACTTATGTCCCTTGTCATTATTGTCTGACATTACAATTGTTGTGTTTGTGTGCTTGTTGAGTTTGTTAAGATTGATGAGTGCCATGAACCATATCATACACTAGCTAATGTATAATACTATAATTATAAATTTTATTAATATGAGATTAATATACATATTTATATAGGCCTTGCCTCATATGTTAAATACATAATTTAAATGATACAAAATTTACTATGCTGGCATACTTTCTACATATTCTACGTCCTTCAATGATTACATCTTATTATACATGATATAGTCAACCTTTATTTTGAGATGAGTGACTTTTATGATACAAATCCCTCACCTCAAAATGGAGGATTTTCATACATGAAATAATCCCTTTCATGAGAAAAAATTAGTTTTGAGTTCAAAATATAGTTTCAAAGGTTTAAAGTGGTCAAATTTTAATCATTAGTACAAATTATGGGGGCATATGCCATGCATATGCACTCATATTACAATAAAAAAGTACATATTAATATAGTTTTGGGTGCATGATATAGATTCATGAATAAATTTCAATCAAAATTTACAAAATTGCATCTACATACAATTAGAGATTCTAAATTTATTAATGTGGGCATGATAGAGATACATGTATTTTTAATACTATTTGTTATTTTCAGTCATAGTAAGAGCATGGATGTACTCCATTCTCTTTTAGTCATGCATTCAATATAAAATTAATAAAGTGGTAATTAAATCTACAATCCACCTATAGTGGTTGATTCAATTAAAGTTCATAATGCATAACTTAGAGGTTTAATTCCCTCTAACATTATGTCTAAAATTCACTAGTAGAATTTGGTAAATAAATGACTACATGACTAAAAAATTTAGTCACAATAATTAACAATGTCTAAATTATACTAATTTTTTTCAACTCAAATACAAATGAGAAATAAATGACTAATTTGGTCATTGACTAAAAAATTATTTAGTCATACAAATAAAAATGACTAAATAGTTACGTAAATACAAATTAGATGAAACTTTAAAAAGATATTTTTGGTAGGAGTGTATTTCATGTGATTCATTATTCATTGAATATTCCCTCATTTAATTAGTTGGTAATTATCCTAGAACTGAGGCATTTTGGGTTATAGCAGTTACTTGCATGGGTGATAAAACTTGTTTGGATAGGACCTGAAGACTTTTGAAAATGTAGGCAAAGAATTCAGAGTTTGTTATAAAGAATTTGAAGTCGGTGAGGCCTTTTGTAGCAAATTTAGATTTGGGGATGCCCTTTGTAGTGAATTTAGAGGTAATTCAAAACCCTCATTACATTAAACACAAAATTTATAGCTTTTTGATTGGCAACTTACATTAGTTACATAGGCAACTGAGTACCGGAACCATACAGGTAGTTTAGGGTTTAGGGGACTTTTTTTCATTAGTTTCCTCTACATATTTTGGAGCATATGGGAATTGAACCTATAACTAAAGTGAAACACCACCTTCTTCTAGTCATTGGAAGAATTCCATATCTTTAAAGCATAAAAAAATTTAGAATTGGCACTGGGGCTTTTATTTGTGACTTCACCCCAAATACCATTTCTTAATGCCTCTATAAAAGTTTGTTGGGCCAAATCTAGTTCATCACGCTAGACATGAACAACCCCAATGTTGTTTAAAAATTCAATGGGTACTTCTTCTCTACTCTTCTTTAGAAGAGACTTCGTTGTTTTAATAGAATCTAAGGCTACACTAGGGTCTGACGATATTAATAACTCACCCATATTGATAAATGCATGGGCATCACATGGATCTATGCAAGTTTCCTTTCTTAAAATTTATAAAGACTTATCTACCTACCCTTGTTGAGAATATATATGGCCTACAACTTTTAATCTCTCTCAGTTCTCAGGGTCGACCTCCAAAACCTTTTCAAAATTTGAGAGAGACCTCTTAAGATCTCCCAGCTTCAATTGAACCTATCCACAAAATCCTATGGCCTTTGGCTTTCCTTGATTGATGCCATGTATTATCATCCAGTGGTTTCATAATCACCTTTACTATGATAAGATCATGAAAGATTATAATATGAATTAGATTTCATGAGAGGGTGGTCAATTGAAACAAGAGCTATCTCAATCAACTGTTCCATAAGAAAATGCTACCATGTGAGGAAAAAATGGTTTGCTAAATGATTCAATGTCATTACATAGTACGTGTATAATTTAAAGGATCTACACATCTTTTACATTCCTTCATGAACACTACCTTTTTCACTAACTGTGAGAATCCTACAAGTAAAAAATGCATGAAACTAACCACAAAGATTTATGTAGAGGTAGAACATCATTTCCTAATGCCTCCATAAAAGTTTGTCGAGCTAACTCTAGTTCATCACACTCACAATGAATAACCCTAATGTTGTTTAAAAATTCAATGGGTACTTCTTCTTTTCTCTTTTTCAGAAGAGACTTTGACATCTTAATAGAATCTAAGGCTACACTAGGGTCTGGAAATATTAATAACTCGCCCATCTTGATAAATGCATGGGCATCACGTGGATCTATATGAGTTGCATTTCTTAAAAAATTTAAAGCCTTTTATTGGTTCTCAAATTTTTAGTATGAAAAACCTTAAAAGGATACCAAGCTTTATATTAGGTTATGCAACCAATTTGGCCAACTGAAAGAATCAACCCAAGTGGTTAGGATTCTCTACACTTTAGGCTCTGCTTTGCCTAGGTGGGTGTTACCTTATATTTGCCAATGATTAATTACTCCTCAAATTTATTGATGACTTTAGAGTATATTATGGGATTTATGTAATTTTATCAATTGAATCATCCAATTCACCCTAATCCAAAATGACATATGATTTGAATTAGATTTTTTCTAATTTTCTATTCTACTATTACTCCTACACAACAAAAAATTAAAATTGGAATTTTTGAATATGATACAAGGAAATTATTATAGAAAAGAATTGATCAGTGTCTTTTTTAATAATTGGATAATAAGGTCTATTCATAGAAAAAAAATATTTCTATCTAGACACAACTCAAATTACTTGGCATGGGATTGTCTATGACTCGCATAGACATGCAAGATTATTATTCCCTTGCTCTTTTTAATTATCCAAATTGAATCCTCCAAGTTATAGTGATCTATTCAATGGAATTTAATCCCTACTTAAGGAAACCCAATTAGATAAACCACCTAGAAAGAGCGAATGTGTTTTTAATAACTAAACATATACTTGATATCTTAATTCAAATAACAAGGAGAAACAAAAATGGAGACAACCAGATAAATTATAACATGAATATTCAATAAGCAATTGAGAACTAGATATATGGCACCATAAAAATGTGGTTTGATTTTATTGATATATCTTTTATAGAGCAGGCCTTACATTGTCTTTTTCCTAGAGAGCTTTTTCAAGGTCTTGGTTTCCTTCTTATAGGGGTGAAGGAACCTACAATCTTTAGACCTTTCACATTCCAAAAGATGAATTTTAATATACCCACCCCTTAGTATGACCTATTATAGCATATACTTTTTGACCAGTTTTAAAAAGACTGACAAATATATTTTGAATACATATTAGAAAGCATAAAAACAACAAAAAGACAAAACAAGAAGACATCCAAGATTTATTGGTGCCATGTTGACACCAGCTTGATGATCATTGCTCCTCTACATACTTGGCTTGTTTATTCTTCAGTTGTCAAATACTGATTCTCCTATTGGTACACTATGAAATCATTAGGCCACTTATATTCTTAGATCTGGAGCAGGTTGGCCTAGTGATCTTTCCATCTTTTGTCTAGCAGCACTTTAACATCAATGATGAACTTTGCATATCCAGCATCCAGAGTAATTACTCTATCCAAAATGACATTGAAACTGAGAATATTTATGTTTTGATTTTTTTTCAAGAAATCAATGACTTGAGAAATTGTTTGACCATATTCACTTTTCCATGCATCAAAATCTTTGATATTTTTATCCTTTGTCAAAATGGAAGCAATAAAATGGTGTTTGAAGGTAGCAAAATAATCAATAATTGCCTATATTTTCTAGTTCTCACCATTCACATACTAAAATTTATCCAAGATCATTTTCACTATCTTCTATGTTGGCTTGAGTGAGGTTGGAGCACCTAGATCTCTTTGTAGAACATTGCACAAGGTTATCAATGTATGGTGTGTAGGTTGCCATTTCTTGTATATTGGATCCAAAATATAAAGAATGACCTTCAACTGATCAATGGCCTGAGATAAGGAAGAATATCATTCATGCACATCTCTCAACTTAACAACAACCAATTTTACTTTGTATTCTAAAATCTTCTCAAACACCTCAAAAAAAAAAATTGGCCTCATCCTTTGTCTTCTCATTTTGGTTTTTCAAATCTTCAATATATTTCTCTAACTTCAACTTCAATGCATTCAACTAATCAACTGGGACTGTATTATCATTGGTTATTTATGGAATAGGGGCTTGGTATGACACAATTTCTTGGCTTTGAGAATCAACACCCTTCAACTTTTACTTTATTTTGGCATTTTCCAAATACAACCTATTCACTTCATCATTCATCTCAATTTGAGTTTTTTCATAGTCGACCAATATTTGTTCCATTTTCTTGACATCAACTTGTATGAACAATGTAGAGTGCACAGTAAGGGTGATAGCTTCAAGAACTAATTTATTTTGAATGTTTTCACCACATCTATTCCCATCAACTCCTAGACTACATCAAGCAATCTTGGCTTGTTGGTGTTCTTTTGTGTGGCCCATATTTCTAGAGTTTCTATCTTTGGGTTAAACTCACAACCACTGATGCCATCTTCATAATCAAACTCAAAAACCATCATGGGGTCATCTTGATTTCTCACTTGGTCTAATAAAAACATATTATTCAATTCAAGGCTAGGGATGATCAACATATTACTCTTCAAAACCATTTATCTAGCCTCATTAGGGCTAACATTTATTTCATCAATTTTTAAATCCTTGAAATTTTGTGTCACAATTTGATCATGTTGAGATTCATTATCACCCATTTTATTTATTTCCACCTTTTATTCAAATTATTTCATCTTTATTTTGAGCTAAAAATCTTTGAATTTTGAGTTATTGATGAAATCATCATCCTTGATGAACCTCATAGAAACCACAACCCTTTCATCTTCTTGTAGTTCAGGCTCATCTTATGCATGTTCATCCATTATTTATTCTAGTTTGTGTACTTTTATTTCTTGACCAACAAGGGGTTGATCAACTTCCTCTTCCTCTCTCATATGCCTCAAAATATTGGACACCTCTTTAGAGTCACCAACTCCTTCAATCATTTCCTATGGAACTAGTGGAGAAACATCATCATTCTTTTTCCTTTTGGTAGGTGGTGAATCAAGAAAAGCTAGATCTTGCACTAACATTGCATCTAAACCAGGTTCTTGAATCACAACTCATATTGGTTTTTTGACAGGGAAGTTGGTAGCATTTATAGGTTGCTTCTCAAACTTACCATATATTTTTTGAAAATTATCAAATATATTCTTATCAAAGGGTCCTTCTCTTCAACAAAAAATCCTTAAAAATTAGGGTTTTATTTTATTTTGTCATCTTCAATCTTCTTCAAAATTTCCCATTTTCTTTTCCTATTATATACCTCTTCAAAATTGACACAATTTCTAATGACATCCTCATCAAAATTGATTTGATGGGATATCCCCATCCTCATAAGGATGACTTGTCTAAAAAAGTTAATGTGACCCTTTGGATCATAAACCCTTTTTGTCCCTAATTCTAAAGAATATTTAGCCTTCAAATAGGCTTTCAAATCCTCTAAGGTATTTGCACCAATGTACCATTCACCAAACATAGTGGAATCCAAAAGAAATGTGCCCTTCTTTTTTCATCATATTTTATCCATCTAGAGCATCTACCACATGAATTTAAGAAAAGAAATTATATTTGGAATAAATTTTGGCAACACATGGGGTGGGTGAGTACACCCATATACTCTGATTATAGTATGGTCAAGCAAGAAATACCAATCAGCAAAGTTATGTTTGTGACCCTGTTCTAGCTTATAAGTAAGAGGCCTCAACATTTCTCTGACCTCTTTGGTCAATCTAGGAAAAAGGATACCAAGGGAGTACATTATTATGATTGAGAAATCATCATGGAACACAACATAGTTATAATTCTGACAATGAGTGTCCCATTTGTAACACCATCACTATGTAGGAAATCTTCATCTCATTTGATTAATCATGCTCAAGTCCATCTTGTTGGGTCAATTCATTTTGTTCTAATACAAAATTAAATGACACAATAAAGAATAATATCTAAACTCCATAGGTGTCTTGTTATCCCTTATTTTCAAAAATTCATCATGTAATTTCTTCTCAATAAATGATGAAAAATCATACTCAACATTAACCTCTAGATTCTATATTCTCATAGCCATCATAATCATGCCAATTGGCATTCTATTTTGGGCATCAATTCCTAGAACTTGACACAAAGAAAAATAAGTCCTTTTGAAATACACAACAAGGTCATCAATTGGAAAAGGCTCAACTATAGTGGTTGGGATTGAAATCCTTCTATTGTTGGCTCCTTTCCTCATGTACATGGGCGATTCATCACTCCTATGTGTATTTCTCAGACTGGTATATTCTTTTTCACTCTTCTTCAAGTCAACTTTTGTGAGGGTTTATTTTTTTAGCATGAAGTAATCAATGATTACATTTTTGTCCACAGCCACTAATGGTGACCCATTTGGTAACCCAATAGTTTTGGTGGCTAAATGATAGTGTTGTGCTAACATCTTGATCAAATCCACATCAATGAATATATTTGGCACCACAAGCTTAGCCAAATTAAAATTATATGGGTTTGTAATCGGTCCCTATCCATCTTTCTTTTCACAAAAATATGAAAAAAGGTTCCATATTGAAATAGGGACTCTAGCATCTCGACACCCCTTTGATACATCCTTGAATAGTTTATTATACCCTTTGCCAATTGAATTTGGAAAAATTTCCAACAGTGACTATTGAAAGGATCACTTCTTGGGAGCAGGGGGTTTAGTGCTCTTACTTATATACTCAAATTTCTTAGGTGTCATAATTTTATTCTTTTATGAACCAGGGTTTTGATAGTCACTTGCTCTACCAAACTAGTTGAAAATAATTTACAAACTAAATACCAACTTTTATGAAGAGAGTGATGAGGTAGACTTACCCGATTGGAAGATGGCTAAAGTGCGCATATAGAGATTAAACTTGCAATCTAAAATTACCATTGAATTTGATTGAATGATGAAATACAAAGAAATTCCAAATTTTATTCTACTATGAAGCTGGTCATTACACCATTATTCTAGTTCATGCCATGAAATTGATAAATCTCATCATTCAAATCTTTCAAACATAGACCATTGATTTGGTCCAATCCAATGGTTGGGTAGTAATTCAATAGAAAACATCAATTATAACCATTATGGGGTGGTGATATAGTCATTTTAGAATTTAATACTTTACCACATCATTACAAGACCTATTTAGTTCCATCATGGGACTATGGGAGCTTTTGGACAGTTATACCACATTTTTTATTGCTTGATACCACCCTACAAGCCTTGATACACATCATCATGGGATGATGGGATACATTTTAGCCCTTACACCTCATATTGAATTATCTCTAACCTTTGATCTGACCATTATGGGACTACAAAATCCTTTGGCATCCCTTCACTATTTACTGTATCACCGTAAGTATTGGATTTGACTATGGTGGGAGTGTGGGACATACTTTATGTAACTTTTACCACTATATTTGACTTTGGTAGGAGGCACCTATATTATGATATAGGTTAGATAGGCACTTTGATATTGATATGAGGTATAAGGATAAATATATTTGATTAATAGGAGATTTATCTAACCTACATACTTCTAGACGATTATATCGCATCTTTCACCTCTTATCTCCACCCTACAAGCCTTGATACCCTTTATCATGGGATGGTAGGATACATGTTACCCCTTATACCTCGTACCACATTACCACCAACCTTTGATATAACCATCATAGGACCATGGGATCCTTTGGTATCCCTTCACTATTTACCATATCACCATAAGCATTGGTTTTGACTGTGGTGGGAGTGCGAGACATACTTTATAAAACTTTTACCACTATATTTGATTGTGATGGGAGGTGACTATATTATGATGTAGGTTAGATAGGTGCCTCAAGATTGATATGAGGTATAAAGACAAATATATTTGATTAATAAGAGGTTTATCTAACTTACATACTTTTGGACAGTTATACTCCATCTTTCACTACTCATCGCCACCCTGTAAGCCTTGATATACATCATCGTGAGATAGAGGGATATATGTTACCCCTTATACCTCATACCACATTACCATCAACCTTTGATCTGAACATCATGGGACCACAATATCTTTTGGTATCCCTTTAGTATTTACCGTATCACTACAAGCATTAGATTTGACTATGGTAGGAGTGTGGGACATACTTTATATAACTTTTACCTCTTATTGCTAACTTGTAAGACCTTCTATAAACTATCATGGGGCTGTGGTATGTGTTATCTGTCAGCTTATCCCTTACCACTATACCATAATTTATCTTCTTGTCCACATTGGGGTTGTAGTGAACCTTTACTATTATGGTCAGGCATGAAATACCAATTAGCAACTTATGTTTGTGATCCTATTCTAGCTTATGAGCTAGAGACCTCAACATTTCTCTAACCTCTTTGGTCAATCTATGAAAAAGGCTACCAAGGGAACTCATTATTATGATTGATAAATCATCATGGAACACAACATAGTTATAGTTCTAACAATGAGTGTCCCATTTATAACACCAGCACTATGTAGGCAATCTTTGTCTCTTTTGATTAATCATGCTCAAGTCCATCCTATTGGGCCAATTCCTTTTATTATGATACAAAATTAAATAACATAAAAAATAATAATATTTAAACTCCATAAGTGTCTTATTATCCCTTATTTACAAAAATTCATCGTGTAATTTATTCTCAATAAATGATGAAAAATCATACTCAACATTAACCTCTTGGTTCTGTATTATTATAGCCATCATAATCATGCCAATTGGCATTCTATCTTGGGAATCAATTCCTAGCATTTGACACAAATAAAAATATGTCTTTTTGAAATACACAACAAAGTCATCAACTGGAAAAGGCTCAACTACAGTGGTTGGGATGGAAATCCTTCTATTATTGGCCCCTTTCCTCATGTACATGGGTGATTCATCACTTATATGTGTATTTCTTAGACTGGTATATTCTTTTTCACTCTTCTTCAAGTCAAATTTTGTGAGGGTTTGTTTTTTTTAGCATGAAGTAATCAATGATTACATTTTTGTCCACAGCCACTGATGGTGACCCATTTGGTAACCTGACAGTTTTGGTGGCTAGATGATAGTGTTGTGCCAACATCTTGATCAAATCCACATCAATGAATATATTTGGCACCACAAGCTTAGCCAAATTCAAATTCTATGGGTTTGCAACATCCTTATCCATCTTTCTTTTCACAAAAATACCAAAAAATGCTCCATCTTGAAATAGGGACTCTACCATCTCAACACCCCTTTGCTACATCCTTGAATAGTTTCTTATACCCTTTGTCAATTGAATTTGGAAAAATTTCCAATAGTGACTATTGAAAGGATTGCTTCTTGGGAGTAGGTGGTTCAGTTCTCTTACTTGTAGACTTAGAGTTATTAGGTGTCATAGTTTGATGCTTTTATGAACTAGGGTTTTGATAGTCACTTGCTCTACCAAACCAATTGAAAACAAAGTACAAACTAAATACCAACTTTTATGAAGAGAGTGAAGAGGTAGACTTACCCAATTGGAAGATGGCTAAAGTGCACATATAGAGCTTAAAATTTCCATCTATAATCACCATTTTGTTTGATTGAATGATGAAATACAAAGAAATTACAAATTTTATTCTACTATGAAGCTGGTCATTTCATCATTACTCTAGTTCATGCCATGAAATTAATAAATCTCATCATTCAAATCTTTCAAACATAGACCATTGATTTGGTCCAATCCAATGGCTAAGAAACACTTCAATAGCAAAAATAAATGATAACCACTATGGGGTGGTGATATAGTCATTTCAACATTTAATACTTTACCACATCCTTGCAAGACCTATTTAAATCTATCGTGGGACTGTGGGAGCTTCTTGATGGTTATACCACATCTTTCACAACTTACCACCACCCCGTAAGCCTTGATACACATCATCATGGGATGATGGGATACATGTTACCCCTTATACCTCATACCACATTATCACTAACCTTTGATCTAACCATCATGGGATTGCAGGATCCTTTGGTATCCCTTCACTATTTTCTATATCACTGTAAGTATTGGATTTGATTGTGGTGGGAGTGTGGGACATATTGTATATAAATTTTACCACTATATTTGACTATGGTAGGAGGCACCTATATTTTGATGTAGGTTAGATAGGCACTTTGAGATTGATATGAGGTATAAGGACAAATATATTTGATTAATAGGAGATTTATCTAACCTACATCCTTCTAGATGATTATACTACATCTTTCACCTCTTACCACCACCCTGAAATCCTTGATACACTTCATCATGGGATGGAAGGATACATGTTACCCCTTATACCTTATATGGTGTTACCACCAACCTTTGATCTAACCATCACAGGACCATGGGATCCTTTGGTATCCCTTCACTATTTATCGTATCACCACAAGCATTGGTTTTAACTGTGGTGGGAGTGCGAGACATAATTTATATAACTTTTACCACTATATTTGACTATGGTGGGAGGTTCTTATATTGTGATGTAGGTTATATAGGTGTCTCAAGATTGATATGAGGTATAAATACAAATATATTTGATTAATAGTAGGTTTATCTAACCTACATACTTCTAGATAGTTATACTCCATCTTTCACTACTTACCTCCACCCCGTAAGCCTTGATATACATCATCATGGGATGGTGGGATACATGTTACTCCTTATACATCATACCACATTACCATTAACCTTTGATATGAACATCATGGGACCATAGGATCCTTTGGCATCCCTTCACTATTTACCGTATCACCATAAGCATTGGATTTGACTATGGTAGGAGCATGGGACATACTTTATATAACTTTTACCTCTTACTGCTAGCCCACAAGACCTTCTCTAAACTATCATGGGGCTGTGGCATGTGTTATCTATTAGCTTATCCCTTACCACCATACTTCCATTTATCTTCTTGTCCACCATGGGGTTACAGTGAACCTTTATTGTTTGCTCTTACCACATCACTGTAGGTCAATATTTTGATTGTTGTAGGGTCATAATGAAATGTTATATGCTACTCAAACTCTTGTTTCCAACCTACTAGTTACTTTTGATACCTCCACGGGGCCATGGTAATAGTATTTATATACCACAACACTACAAGTGAAGGTCTTGCATGTTACCACTTGTTGGGATCTAGGAAGCACAATTGATTACCATGTATAAGCAATTGAATATGCAGAATCAACCAAAAGTAACAAGTAACTAGAATTCAGAAATAACATAGAATATGAGAGACAATACCCAATTGTATTAATACTCTTCCAGAAGGAAATACAACAAAGAAGATGCCACAGTCTTCTTCCTTACACACCTCTAGGGCTCCCACACCTCTAGGGCATAAACAGTAAATCTCTTCAAGAGCTCACTCTCTCAATTACGGTTCCAAAACTCAACTCAAACACAGAGTTGGTGTTCACCTCCAACCAGTCAGTATCACTACTGCTAGTACCACCAGTCAGTATCACTACTACCAGTACACAAGTACACCACATACTTTACGATTGAGTACACACTGTACTCCAAGTAGATCTCCTTGAGCTTGCTACACTGGTTATGTTGTTTGTCTCCCTGATCTTGTTGCCACCTACAAATAAACTTGGTTTTGCAACACCTGCAAACCTAGATCTCGCACACATAAATACCTGCAACTCAAATGATCTTACTTATGGAAGGATCTACCTTGCCTTCCTCTATAGCTCTTTGAAGTGTTGTTGTCACCTTTGATCTTGCTACCCCATAGATCTCCTTTGACCTCGCACACACACATGAATAACCCTTCTGATTTTCCAAACTAGCACCCCTGTGGATCTCTACCAGAACTTGCACAACCTACAGCTCTACCTGACCATACACACTTGGCACTGTGGCACTAGAAAGAACACACCTTGATCTATTCACTCTGAAGGAGCTATCTTTGCTCTCTTACTCTCTATCACACTTTACAATATAGCCCATGAGTCTATTATATAGATCTCATGCAAACAATAATTAGACATCCAATTACAATAATTAGATCCATAGCTCAAGACTAAAATTAGCCTTTCAACATATAAATAACCGGTTTGTTAACTAACTGTTCATGAACAAGTAATTCTGGAACCACACAGGCGACTGACGTCGGTCCCTATCTGCCTAGAGATGACCGACGTCAATTGATCCCTGACCGATGTTGGCAAATTACTATCTGCACCTGACTGACATTGGTTGGCCTGACCGATGCCGGTGACTGTGACACTCAGCAACCTCCTCCCATGTCTGCATTAGTGAAGCTTTTAGCTCCACAACCTAACAATCTCCCACTTGGAGATAAATAGCTTCAATGTACCTATACCTGTACACTGTCTAATTTGTTTCCTGGCTTGTATCCCTCTTCAAGCTCAATCTTGAAGACCAACCACCACACAACTTGTGGTGCAACACCTGTCATCCAAGTAACCTACCAAATCCAAAGTACTTAACCCTGCATAGCATGAATCCCTACTGTTGGTCCCTCTCAGATACCTAAGAACCCACTGAACCACTTTCCAGTGCTTCCTTCCTGGATTGACTACAAACTTTCTGACAGCACCCACTACTTGGGCAAACTCAAGACTACACATGTACTCAACCTCATCATGTGATTGGGGACCCTGTTCTGTGAACTGTCCATCCCTAGGTGTGCTACCATGTTCTACATCCTGTACTACCTTCACACAATCATCCTGTGACAACATCAAAATGTGATCTTCCCTGTCTCTAAGATTACTCATGCCAAAGAATTTCACTGCTCCCAAATCCTTCATGGCAAACCACTGAACTAACCTTACCTTTAGCTCAGCGAAAAATTGTATGTCTGAACCTTCAGCTAGCATACCATCCACATACAGTAACAAGATAATGTTGTGACCATCATCCAACTTGGTAAGACAAACACAATGGTTACACTGACATTAACTAAAGCCCTGCTTTGTCATCCACCTGTCAAAACCTATACCACTGTCCTGCGGCTTCCTCAAGACCATATGACTTGGCCTTCCATCTCACATATCCATTCTCTCTATTCTTTAACTAAGGTATCCATTCATCTTTCAGTGCTTTCATATCGACTGGCAACCCTACCAAATCTACCATTTGGTTCTACATCCTAGGAATCAACTTCCTCATTCATGCCATGCTCCCATTGTTTCCTAGATCCTTCCTACTCTGTAGTGAGCAATGAGTATAAAGAAGAGGAACAACAAATTTGAGGCTTACTTACCCTTTCAGTCCTCCATATGGGTGTTTGAGACTCCTTGACAGCTTGTTGTCCACCCAAAATCCATTCCAGTGACCGACCTCGATCACCACACAGTCTGCATCTGACCGACGTTGGTTCCATGCGACTGTCCTGACTATTGACACCAGTTTCTTAATCAACATCGGTGTCTACCTATCACTGACATTGGTTCCCTGACCAATGTCAGTCTTACCCTACCCAACACCACCGACTCTGGTCTGCACATGACCGACATCGGCACCTGTCTGTTTGATGCTGGTTCCTCTTGATCAATGCCAGTACCTGTGTTCACCTGTGAGTGATGACTTTTTACCTGTGAGCTCTCTTTGGATCAAAACCCTATCTACACTGCTCTGCTCAGAGTTATTCAGTCCCATCCACTGATCTCTATCCATCATCTCCTCCATAAACACCAAGGCTTTCTAGTTCTTAAGTCTATCAAAGACATCTGACTTCCTCTTAAGAGCATGCATCTCCTTCTTGCTCATGTGACCAAGCCTACAAAGCCACGTCTTCACAATAGAAGAAGAATCAATAATGTAAGTAGATAGATAAAGGATACCTACTTTCTTACCACCTGCTAATTCAAGTGCATCCACTGTGAGAGTTTTTATGCATTTCTCATCACCCAACTTTCCTAAATAAATTAGCCACATCTTCAAGACTAGGACCTGCATGACCTCCTTCAACACCCATGTGTTGGCCGCCTGTAATTTCAGCTTCGCTTCCCCTTTGCCAAAACTTTGACAAGGCACACTAGCTCCTAAATAAATCTTTCCAAAGTCTCCAAAGACCTTAATATGGAAAAATACTCTATTTCGAGCTGCATGGAAAGAGGTAATAGAATCTATAAAACAAGATTCTACTTTATCCAAGGAACATCCCAGAACATCCTATGCAACAACATCTGCTTCTTCAGTTCTTTCATGCTGATCTTCTACCAACCAACAATATTTATTTACCTACTCTTTCTTTCCATAACACCGTAATTGAACATTCATGCTTTTCAATTCCTCCATTCTTAGCTTACTTTCTTCTGCCATTGCTATACTCCCACTCAATCAGAAACCCCTGAGAGTGACCTGTAATCAAACACAAACCTGCTCCCTGCAACCTTAGCTCTGATACCACTTGTTGGGGATCAACCAACAAACTTGATTACTATTATGTAAGCAACTAAACATGGAATTAAACCAGAATGATAAGTAACTAGAATCATAAATAGCAAAGAATAAGAGATACAAGAAACCACCCTGAAAACTTGTATTAAGCTCTTCTAGAAGGAATTACAATTGAATAAAAGAGGTTTCTTCAATTGTAATTCCTTCTAGAAGAGCTTAATACAAGTTTTCAAGGTGGTTTCTTGTATCTCTTATTCTTTCCTATTTCTGATTCTAGTTACTTATCATTCTAGTTTAATTTCGTGTTTAGTTGCTTACATAATAGTAATCAAATTTGTTGGTTGATCCCCAACAATCACTGTAGGTCAATATTTTGATTGTTATAGGGTCATGATGAAATGTTATATGCTACTCAAACTCTTGTTTCCAACCTACTAGTTACTTTTGATACCTCCACGGGGCCATGGTAATAGTCTTTATATACCACAACACTACAAGTGAAGGTCTTGCATGTTACAGGGAAGCGATAACTATCTTTTCACTTCTTTTGGTTCTTGTACACCCACTAAAGCTATTTGAATGTAATGTGGAGCTATGGTAAGAGACAAAAAATACATCAATGATCTAAATACAAATGTCTTTCACATGAACATGATATGGGATGCTTATGAATGACTCAAGGAATAATTGTAAAAGGAATATGGACTTCTAGGATGAATTTTATAAATTGTGGAAAAAATGCCTCAAAGAAATGTGGTCTCATGGTGATGGAATGCCATGATGAATGCCATGAAAAAATTATTGTTATTGATTGTCATGGCATTCCATCACATTGAGACCACATTTATTTGAGGCATTTTTTCAACTAGTTCACTGCCTTTTCTATGATATTTCTTACTATTATGCTTTGATAGATTGTTTCTAAGCATACATAACTTATTTGAAAGCACTTGTTTTAGGATTTTAGCCATAGAAACAAGGTAGTGAACTATTTGATAAAATTCTTTGGTATACATGTATGAAAAATGTGGTAGCATAGACAAGCCAATGAACTATTTGAAAAATGCCTCAAATAAATGTGGTTTCATAAAATGCCATGACAAGTAAATGCAATTGGTAACTGTTCCTAGTTATTAGTTATGCAATGTGAAGTAATTGTATAACTACTTAAGTTGACTTTGTAAAAACTATATTATAACTGAAATTTTGTCATCTATCAGCATCTAGTTGTTAGTTATGCAATGTGAAGTAATGCTTTGAGTTTGAAAGATGTGCAATGTAATGTAATCAGCAATTTGAATATAAACTATAAAAATCTATTTCTTTACAATTCATTAGTTAAACTCTCTATTTTATTTTCTCTCTATAAATTTACTACTATGAAAATTCCTTTCAATTAAAAAAACATTTTGTCTTAGTTTACAATTTCTTACATTTTTTTTAAAATATGATTTTTCCCAATATTTTCAAAAAATATTAAACTTTTGGTTTGCCAATTTTTCCCCAAAATATTTTTGTTGCTATGTGTAGAATTTTACAAATGGATCAACATCAAAGGTTGACTACAGATCAATACCATGCATGTAATGAGAGAGTAGCTGATGAGAGGGACATGGATAAATATCCATGTCCATGTAATGACTATCTTGGTGGAAAGGTGAGAAAAAGATATCTAATTTATCAACATATGATAAGATATGGGCATAATGGTATGAGCCCTTGGGATTAAAATTATTATGAATATATGATAGAATTATAGAGTGTGAGAGATGAAGAAGCAATGAACAAAGATGAAGTGGCACAAATTATAGATGAAGAGGCAACAATGTTAGATGAAGGGTTTGAAGTTGATAGAATGTTGAATGAGGGTCTAAATGATGATTGGTCTAAGTTGATGGAGGATGTTTTAAAGCCTATGTATGTTAATTACAAGTTAATTCATTTGAAAAAAATCTTTCAAATTCTTAACTTGCAAGTGGTGTTTTGTTGGATAAATGAGAGCGTATATCAGTTATTGGCATTATTAAGTTCATTATTACCACCTGACTCCACATTGTTAACAACATGAAGTCAATGTAAAAACCAAATCAATAAGATAAGATTAGGGTATGAAAACATCCACACATGTGTGAATGGTTGTATATTATTTCATAATAATCTTTCAAGTGAGAGTGAATGTCCAAAATGTCATGAAGTAAGATATAGACAAGGGTTGAAATCAGTTTCGCTCCTATAAAGGTTCTTCTCCACTTTCTGATAATCCAATGATTAATCTAAATGTATAGGTGCAGAGACATTGCTAAACTTATGCAATGGCATGCCCAAAATAAGGGCACTAATGTAAAATAATGACATGTTCTTGATTCTAAGACGTGGATGGAATTTGATAACAGATGGCCTAATTTTTCTCAAGATCCTCATAATATAAGGTTGGGTTTGGCTCAAGATGGGGTGAACCCATTCTCAGATCAAAGTACTAAATGGTCAACTTGGCTAGTATTTTTAATAAATTATAACTTGCTTCCATGGTTAGCAACTAAACCATTTTTCTTAATGCTATCATTGATTTTACCAGTAAAGAAAAGTGTGACTTCAGATACAATCGATGCTTATTTAGAGCCATTATATGATGAGCTAATGGAATTGTGGAAAGGAATTGAAGCAATTCAGTCTTTAAGAGATCATCATTCAATCAAAATCACTTTAAGAGCTTCCTTATTATTTACGATTCATGATCTTCATGCATATGGCACATTGTCTGGTCTCAGTATTCATGGATACCATGGATGTCCTGCTTGTAACTTTAAGGATTTTGTGAGGCACTCAAGAATTTTGCATAAGTGTATTTATTGTGGACTTCATGCTTACCTTAAAATGGATTATCTATATCATCAACAAAAGACACATTTTAATGGTCAAGAAGAGAATCGTGAAGCACCATTTCTAATAACGGGTGATTACATTATTGAGAATGGATAAAAAAGAATGGCATTTATTAAAAATGATGGGATTGATGGTAGTAGATATGATCCATGTAATGAAATTAGTGTAAAATGGTTGTGTATATTCTATAAGTTTCCATACTTTAAGGATATAGCCATTAGGCATAATGTTGAATTTATGCATAATGAGAAAAATATAGCCTATGCTATTATAGAAACTCTTTTTGGTGATTTTGATACTTTTACATCACATGAAGACTTTCGATAACTAAAGATTCATTAAAATCTTTGGGTTGAAAAATGTGATAATGAAAAATATAGAAAACCTAGTGCTCCTTATGTTTGGACAAAGGAAAAACATGCACAATTCTTACAGTTAATGTCTCAGACTCATTTTCACACTAGATATGTAAGTAGTAGTATTAAAATCCAAACTAACATTAATGGCTTAAGAGGCCTCAAGACCCATGACTATCATGTCATAATCAATAATATTTTACCTATTGTGGTAAATATATCAAGTTTGGTAATGGGGCCAAGATTGGAAATTATAAGGTTGGGCCTAATATTAAAGAGAATGAGTTTACATGTATTAGATTCTTCGAATTTTGATAGTTTGAGGGAGGAGGTTGTTGAAGTCCTTTGTCTATTGGAATGGGCATTTACACCAACAACCTTTAACATTTCTATGCATCTTTTGATACATCTATAATATGAACTAGAGCATTAGGCCCAATCAGAACAAGGTGGATGTATCCTATAGAATAATATATGAAGGTTTTGAAAAAAAATTGTACTAGGGCAAAACTGGAAGGCAACATGTCTGAGAGATATTCAATGCAAGAGGCCATGGGATTTTGTACAGAATATATGAAATATTTTAAACACGTTAATCAACATGTATGGGATGATGACAAAGATGAGAGATTTTTAGGTGAAGTATATAGGGTAATGGAAGTCACTTCAAGCTATCACATCAAGAAATAAGTGTGATACATGCCTATATTCTTGAAAACACATGTTCATTTGATAAGTGGCATAGGTAAAATAATAATAATAATTTATTTACTCAATTGCATTTACACATTTATATTATTAACGTACCATTTTGCATTAATATTCTATGTAGAACATATGAAGAAGAGAATCAAGCTTGGATGCAACATCAATCTCAAAAGCGTATACGTCATGATTTTATTGGAGGTGATTATTTTCCAAATTTTGAATAATGGATTGCTAATGCAGTCGGTGATGCAAAAGAAAAAGGTCAAGATATAACAATAGAGGAAAGTGAGATTTCAAAATCTTCACATTTATGGGCTATGCATTTTAGTGAAATGTGGGCCTATTGTAGTCATTTAAGAGTGGAAGAAAAAGGCAAAGGAAAGACAAATTGTGATTGTGTTGTTAGTGCTAAATTTCTTCATGAAACTAAGAAGAGATTTTATGTTGGATTCATCCAAGAAATTATTCAAGTGGATTTTGGTGAAAATAGTCCTATATTATTAAAATGTAAGTGGATCCGACCATCTATAGTACAATTTGATGAGTATGGATTTATACGCACAAATACATGATAATTTTTATCAAAGACAGATGAGCCATATGTTTCCCCTCCTGATCCAAAACTTGAAAATATTTTGTTGAAAGATAATTCAGAAATAAGAACAACATAATTTAAATAATGCTATCTCTAAAAAGAGATGTTTTATTGATCAAAATTGCAGACCCAAACATATGTTTATCTCTAAGAAGAGATGTTTGATTTCCATTTTGGGTTACATCTTCATTTATACATGTTTTGAAGGTGTGAGGAGGATGTGTAAGGTCACAAATATTAAGGGAGATTAAGTGGTTTGACTTCCATGATTTACAACAATACAGAATTCGAGGAATTACTATTTTTAGACCGCACTACTAAAATTGAAATTTAGAGCATTACATTGGGTTTTTAGGGGTAAAAATTCATTGAGTGGATCTCCATGCCATCTCATGATGTTCCCCTCATATTATCTTTCCAGTGGTTTAAATGGCAAGTCAATTGGAGCTACGATGCAAAAGTTATGGCTCCTGGAAATTTTGCCATCAATTGGCGTGGACCCATCACCCGAATTGTCATTTGAATTGTTGACTGGATCACCTCCTAAAATGAACCAATCATTTCTAATTAATGATATAAGAATCCTAGGATGGTTGTATGTCATTCAAATAGAGTCTCATTCCAAATAAAAATTCATGGAAGTTATCAATATAATTCCTGATGGGCAATATGTTAATTTACAAGAAACATTCGAAGAAGTTGATGAAGACAATGATGGAGTGTTTGAAGAAGAGATTTTGATTACCAATGAAGAGATTAGGAGAGATAATGTATTACATGTTATAAATGAGGATGAGGAAGAAAATAAAGAAGATGTACATAAGACTGATCAGGATTCATAAGTATCAATATCCAATTGAAACAAGGGATAGTCATATTGATAGTCTGATACCTATAATTGTAAACATCTTCTTGGTTTTTGAGTATAATTTTTTTTTAATCTATAAACTGAATTATATTTTAAGTTCTCATTTGTAGTTATCAGTGGATTAAAAATTCAACAGTTATCAAATTATGAACTCAGTAAAGTTTTACTAATTCAAGGTGTTGAATTATACATTATTGTTTATTTGGAACTTAGGAAATGAGGAAAAGGACCTGTAAGGCACAAATTAGTCGATGATAGTGATCATAATGCTGAAATTGCATTGATAGATTATGAGTGCTTTCATAGAGAAAAAGTGGCCAAGAATAATGAATATTTATCATGTCTTGGTTTGACAAATAGGCAAGTTGTAAATCCACTTAGTATATTATTTGTTTAATAATGTTTAATGAAATTTTATAGGCAATAGCTTTATGTATATAAGACATAATTTGATTTTTGTTGTTTTATAGGCAATAAAAAGAGTGCAAAGAAAATGTAGAGAAAAAAAAAAGTAAATAAAAGATATAGTACCACCATCTCATATAAGCCAATGCATTTGTGATTCAACAAATGAAGTTGGTGAAAATAATAGTTGTGATGGTGTGTAACCTGATATAGCATATGGTGATGTGCAACTTGATATAACACATGGTGATGTGTAACCTGATATAGCACATGGTGATGTGCAACCTGATATTGCACATGGTGATGTGCAACATCATGATGATCTCTTAGCACAAATTCTAAGAGAGATTATTGAAAAACATGATAGTAAAGGAACAACATGTCTGTAGATGATTTATTCAACATTAAATGATGTGTTTGAAGTGAAATCTATGGAGACCAATATTGATCTACCTACTCATGACACACCTAATGTGGCTAATGAGAATGAATTTTTAGTTATTGAAAGTCATGAAGAGAGACCACTTGCATCTACTGTGCCTTAGAGTGCACCTATTGTATCTAGAACTTTTGATGGAACTAGTAGATCAACCAGAAATATTGGTAATGATTTAATAGAAGATGTTTCTAATTTTGTCAAAAGACAAAGATTGAGTCAAGATTTGTATATATCTACAAAGAGGACTGTAAAATAAATAAAATTAGAAGGTAATAATCCATTCTTGGTTAAGGTATCGAGAGATGATGAGCCAATTGGGCCAAATTCTACAAAGTGGGCCTCTGAGTTGGGTGTAAGATGTAGGGCCCATTTGGATATTTTCAAATCAAGTTTTATAGAGAAAGATCCATGAACTTTGAAAAATGTTATACAAAAAATTGTAAAATGCTTTTGAGACTACTGGTGGACAAATCTCTAGAAAATATTACAAGCAAAAGATGAGAATTTTGATGAATAATTTTAGATACAATTATGGAAAAATAACCATGGATGGAAAAGAGAGGTTAGACTTCACTCTATATCCCAAACAGTGGGAGGCATTAAAATAAATTATGCATTTCAAATAATATTTAGCAAAGATTAACAGAGGCAAGAGAGCAAGAGATAATGTGAGGCCTAGATATACATTTGGCTGAGGTGGGTTGCAGGCCAAAATAGACAAATTTGTAGTAAGTGTATGGCTTTTTGGTTCAATTTACACTATTTTATTTATTTTGATTTTTTATTGCACTGACTATATGTTGAAATTGACATTATATTTTAGGTGGGAAATAGTAATAGAGAAGTAGGTGTAGAAGATATTGTCAATTATATGGAAACACTAGATCGACCTAGTAAATCTAAGAGTGGAATGAAGTGAAAATCTAGTTAATCAACAGAGATTTCATATCTATTAAATTCCCAGTAGGAGCCTCTTTAGATCATCTTAACTAAAATGAAGGGTAGCAATAGGTAATGAGTTGCATATTCAATCTCACTCAGCAAGTTTCATAGTTGGTTGCCTCTCTTAACCCTATAATTTTTGCATGGAATGAGCATAAATCCATGGATTTAGATGAGGTAAGAGGCTCTATTGATCTCATTTATTCTTATTTATCAATTTTTTATACAAATGCCTCTTAATATGTAGATTATTGAAATTTAAGCATAGGAGAATACAACTCAATTTCTTTATTATTGGAGTGATCCAGAAAATGTTCTTTTGGATAGATTATAGCTTGAATTATTTACTTGACTATTGAATGATTTGTATATTTTTTTTCATGATGGTTAAACCACATGCAGAGAAATTTTATCAAAGAAGTAGGAAAAAAAAACACCTTCATGTCAACAAAGCTATAGATATTGATAGTGATCATGATGAACTGGACAAGAATGTGCAGCACAATTGTCATAGTTGTGTTGAATTAGTTGAGGTAATATAATAGTTATTAGTTATCTATCCTATTTTTTTGTCATTATTAATGATTAAAATTTTATTTTGGATAAAAAATTATATATTTTGAATTTTTTAAGTTGTAAGTTAATCTATCCCAATGTTTTGTCATTTTTCTTTTAGACAAAAATTTATAGCTTTTGCATTCTTTAAGTTATAAGTTAATATATCCAAATGTTTTGTCATTCTTCATGCTTAAAATGTTCTTTTGGACAAAAATTTATAGCTTTTGCATTCTTTACTTGACTTATATTAATTTTTTCATGATGATTAAACCACATGCAGAGCAATTATATGAAATCATAATGAAAAGAAAAAGGCCCTATCAATAGATCTCTCTACAAAACTGTACAACTTCATGTCAATGTTGATAGTGATAATTATGATGATGAACTTGATGAGTATGTGCATGATATTCATAGTATAATTAGTTGTGTTGAACTCAAGGTGAGTGCTATGAAAGTGCATGTAAGTAAGTACTATTCAAGTAAGAAATTTTGCATAGAAACAACCCATGCAATAAGGCCTTGAACTCAACTTCATTATTAGTGCCTTCTAGAAGTGGTTTAGCAGAAGTGACTAAAGTTCTTGCTTGCCAATACCTAATTATACGTCCTACCCATAAAGCCCTTGGATTGCCTCTAGCTGATACATCAAAATTTAAATTTACCCATCCTACTAGAGGCTCTCTCCAAACTACTTATTGATGTTGTTCTTTTCTATTCTAACCCTCTGAGCCAGAACAAGGGGAATTCTCAAACCACCCCATTAGATCCTCATATTAGTATCCCAATCTAAAAAAACTACCTCCTTTAACCTAATATATTTTAATTTACTTTTAAATATTTCCACAATACTTGTTTCAATCTTGTTTTGGATGGATTTGAGACTCATTTCCTTGTCTTGGAACAATATTCTATTATGTTCCTTCTCTAAAGTTATCTGATTAGAATTGTGGGACTTATCATCCATAAAAAAAAGGACAAGTACAATGTCTTTTGATATTGGGCCAGTATTGAAACAAATTCATTATATCATTGGGAAGGGCACTCTTCCATCCTAGCTTCACACATAACCACCTCCATCATTCAAAAGAGAATTGACAGCCAAGAAGAATGTGATCCACTATCTCTTCTTGGGATCTACATAAAGGACATCGAGAAGGACCATGGAAACCCATCTTCATAAATATTTCAATAATTAGAATCCTTTTCTTCAAAGTTGCCCAAGTGAATAATCCCAATTTAGGAATTCCAAACTTATTCTAGCAATATTAAAGAGGGATGATGCTCCTCATACCTCCTTATTTCTTTACTATACTTACATAGCCTATCTTAACTGAATAAATCCTAGTCTTTGAACCACACCAAATAATGGAGTCCTCTCCTTATTTAAAAACCAATATTATTTTCTTTAGTTCATGGTTGAGACTATCCACCTCATGGGGGTAAAAATTGAATATTGAAAAATCCCTCCATTTCTAGCCTACACCTCCTTCTGTTGGATTTATAATTATGTAATCTTTAACCTTGGTCCCCCAAACCCTATAGAGGGTCTCCTTGATATGCAAAATGTCTATAATGTCATCCAATTTTGGATATCTTGCCCAAGAATCAAACTAGAATTTAGCTTTGTCACCGTCATGAACATCCCATGATATTAAATCTGTGATGACTGATTTGAAATTATTCATGAAGTTCCATATCCTTGATCCTTTAGGGGTGTTTGTGACTATCAAAATCCCTTCAGAAGAGACATTTTTCAAATATTTTGTATTCAAAATCTGGGCCCATTTACTATGGGTTCCTTATGCATCATCCAAATTAGTTTGGATCCTAATACTTTATTTTGAATTGCCTAATTTCTAAAGCCAACCCCACCTTCTTGTTTGGATCTACAAATATTGTCCCAAGCCACAAGAGATATCTTTTCCTTCTCCTCTATGCCTTGCCAGAAATTTTTTTGCATGAGTTGATCAAGTATGTTCTCTACCCCCTTTAAAAGCACCAAGCAAGATATGATGTAGATTGGCATGGATGAGATAATTGCTTTGATCATTGTCAGTCTCTCAGCCCATGAGAGCCATTTTCCTTTCCAATAAGTAATTTTATCCCACATGTTTTGGATCAAACTGTCCCAAAAGGTTGAGGATCTCATGCCTTTGGTTAGTGTTTTTGCTCACAAAGAAACCCTCCCTGTTATTGGGTTCTATATTATGCTTAGGCCCTTATTTCCTATGGCCAAGTTCAATCATGTTTGCTCTTATTAAAATATTCTCCCTTTGACTCACTTTAAATCTGCCATATCCTAAATTTCCATCAAAACCTTGTGAATCCCCTTCCCTCAGGTCATCATTTTCTTCTTAAAGAACCTAGAATCAGTTCAAATTTCCTCTACAACTTTGTATGTGACCGTTACCCCACTCCATTTTTAAAATATAATGTGTGTTTTATATATTAATATAATATGTATTTTTTTTTTTTTTAGACATTTATTGATAAAATCCAATAAGGGGATAAATTCCAGGTGTTGAATCTATTTGATGATGTTGTTGTGGGCATTAGGCATATTCACTCACTATCTATTAAACATGGAGTCAAATTGAAAGGAACAAGAGATGCAAATGTAATTATTTTAAAGGTCAAAAGTAACATACTCCTTGATTATGAAGACAAAATAGATGGATCTATCCATCTGAAAGAGAAAGAAGGGACCTTCACATGGTGGCCACTAAAAAAAAATGACATAGTTGATGTTTATCATGTACTAGTTGTTAGATAGCTTGGCCCACTGCTTTATGCAATAGTTTGAATGTGTTGTTCAGGGATATTCTTAGTGTTTTTTTTTATGTTTTGGAGATTTATAAGAAAAAAAAGGCATTGTAACTCAATTTTTTAGTCATAACACTGAGAAACACACTTTGTATTAACACATTTTTCAAAGCAAAGACACATATTTTTGTCTTGTATCTACTGTAAGAACACCTTTTCTCAATAAAATTTTAGTATTTTGCCTTTAAATGTTGTTTCATTATATGAAAATGGATGATTGATTATGTTTTTCTCTATTTTATGTCATATGTTTTGAAGTCTTATCATCATGTCATATGTTTGGTGGCACCTGTATCTAATACCCAAACATTTATTGATTCATCTTGAGTTTCAAATTAGACTAAGCTATATTACCTAATGCTATAAATGTTGATTCATGAGAAATATTCATGGATTCATCATAGTCATGCTCTACATATTGAGGAGAATAATATTTATGTATTTTATGTGGTTTGTGAATAAAATTAAGGATCATTGCCATACATCATGGGCCATTTAAAAGTCTCATGGCCACATGAATCTAGGACTCTTGTTAGTGCTATAATTAGAGGTGACATAATTAGTTTCCAGCATAATTGGAGCTACTTTTCTTGTGCCTAATATTAAAGTACTCTTATTATGTAATTGGAGGTGACTTAACGAATCTATAGCCTAATTGGAATTACCTTTCTTGTACTTAATATTATGATTTAAATTTTTTTACACACTTATCAGCTATAAATTAATGAAGAAGTTAATGGACTCTTAATCAATATGGAATGTGATAAATATAATAATGAGTCTAAAATTTGACATCTCTCCACATTTTTTAGATAGATATATTTAGAATATCTGTACTACTACTACTTATACATCTAATGGAAGTATAAAAGATACCATCAGATATAGAATGTAACAAGTAAAATAGTGTAATGGGTGTTTTTAATCATAATTTATAATCCATATTGAAGGTTTTATAAATTCTTCTTTCAATAAGTGAGCATTTACAATTACATCGTTTATATGTTGGTGCGGCTAAGTTTCCCCAAAAATGCAACAAATGTGATCAAGACACAATGATGACCAGTGAAATCAATGAATAAATATACTACCAAATTTATCAAAATGATGATTAAAATTAATGACTAAATACACTGCCAAATAGAAATTAGTGAATAAAAATGACTAAAAAAGTGCCAGATTACAACAATCAATGACTAAAAATGTTATCAAATCGATCAATCAAAACAACCAATAAATGACTAAAAATGGTTTAGTCATCAATTTAGTCGCGTTATAAATGATTGTAAATAAATTATTAATGGTCACGTGATCATATTTAGTCATTTATATGCAGTTTTTAGTAGTTTTTTAAAATCATATATTATTATTTCTGTACTAGTGATTCTATTAGGGATTTCAATCTGTTTCACGCCTTGGGGTTATAAAAGCCAACAAAATAACTTGAGGTTTTTGCATCCTTAAATGGGTTTTATTTTCTATGCAATTTCAATTCAATTTGGGGATTTATCACCCTCAAGTTCTCTATTAGTTTAAGTAAGGAATCAATTTCTCTATGTGCTTAATGGAAAGTACCAATTGTCCAATGATTCAAGGAAGCATCATCTCTAAGAAAATTTTAACAAGAGCATGCATTAGTTTCACACATAAATGTGTATTCCTTCTTTATTCTTTTCAATATTTTAAAATTTCAATTTACATTTAAATTTTTAGTTTTATATATGAGCATTAACTACTTTTACACCATAGTAATAAATGCTTTTGGTTATAACTTGTAAATCATTTAGATCTACCTTTTGGGTCACACTCTATGAACCATCATTGTGATAAAAATCATATTTTCATTTTGATGATGGTTCATAAAGTATGACCTGAAATGTTGATCCAAAGGTTTGTACATAAGTATAACTAGAAGTCTTTCCTACTATATTTGGCATGGACTGTGGAAACACTATTGTTATTAATTTTACATTTTGTAAGATTTTCTATGGAGCACCTTGTATTATTGGAGCTTCTCCTAAAATAAAAGTGTATTATACACATTCAGTTAATATTTATCCTTTTAGTAATTTCAATTCTAAATTAAAGGGGGGAAATGTAGTCACTCAAATTTGGTCACAAATACTTGATAATGTTAGTATTGACCCTATTTTACTTAATTGATTTGAGCACTTATTTTGAACCTATTTCACCACATCATTTTATCCTAAGTACCTATGTGGACCTATTTATTTTATAAATAGATGTATGTCACTTACAAAAATGTTCTAATGGCTAAAAACTCCTCTAAGCATATATACAGACAAATCCAAACCCAAAAGATACATATTTATTTGAAGGACAAAAATGTACAGTAAGGGAAAATAGTGGTAGACATTTTTCGTCCCCTATGGGATGTTTCTTTCCATGATCCTCTAAAAATAGTTTTTTTTTAAATTTAATCCCTCCTTTACATTTTGATCCATTTTTTAAATATTTTTAGTGTGAGGTTTTCCCTTTTGGATTGCTATAAATTCAAATTCAAGTCACCTATTCTACCACCTGACAATTTCAATACAAAGGCACACTTACACTACTACAGATTGAGAAAAACTTCCCTATTCTTCCTAATTCTAATTCTAATCACTGGATGAAATACTCAGCCAAGTCAAAAGCTTGTTTCATCCAAACCAAAACAAAGAATGATTAATTATTCAAGTCATCTCTATATGCATTCATATAATCAAATGAGCACAATTATAAAAAGCACTCTAAGTGGGAGAACTACGTGGGATTGAATTTATTGTTTGAAGTATTGGATATGTAGGTAGTGTTCAGTCATCACATGGGTGATTGCAGTCAATTCTTCCCATTACACTTCCCTACTCCCTTTTATTTATAGGTTTTCAATCACTACAATCCCTATTAGGGTTTCAACTGCGAAGAAGTTGTTTGTTGGTATTTCACACACTTTTTAAGGTCAAATCTCTAAATATATACCCAAATTAAGTTGGTGTACATGAATATGATCTGAGTTCATAATTTTTAGCAAAATATAGTATTGAATAGTTTGGGACTATAGTGACAACCTGTCTTGTCTTAAAGTGGACAATCTTACCCTTATCCATTTTTAGTTATAGATTCTATAACTTTTAGATCTAATCCATATTTTTAGTTTTAATCTTCTATCAACTTCACATAGCCAGATCGCAAACAAAAATAACTAAGTTTGTCATTTTAGTCATAGTTAGTCTTATTTCAATTTGTTATACTTTATAAAGTTTAGTCTTTTACTTTCATTTTTCTTATCGAAAGTTCATTGCGTCATTTTGTCATATTCTATTCAATTTATCTGAATTAGGGTTAATTCACTTATTAATTCAAATTTTCATAGAACAAGTACACATTTCCTTAGTTATATTATAATTAAATAATTTTACATTTTCATTATAACCTATAATGACCCTAATTTAAAGTTAGTTCCCATGTTTTCAACCCACAACCCCTACATTGCTACTAATTACATTAATATTAATATTTTACTATTTTTTTTGCCCACTAAAATAGACAAGAAAAATTGCCACTTAAAAATTTATGGCACTATGTGATTGCAAGATAATAATAGGGTAACACGTGTATCACTCCAAGTGGACATGATAAAGGTGAAAAGGATAAGAATATTGTGAGCTCTATGAGGAGACATGTAAACATAAATTAGATTTCAAGTTTTAATGCATCCATGAAGTTTATTGAGACCTCACTAAAATAAATGAGACATTCCTATCTCTGTGAACCTATGATGTCAAGATTATTGCCACATGTTAGCATTCACTATGAATTAAATATCTTCAATTTGTATTTTCATGGATTTATATTTCTATGTAATCACATCCTTAGTCACTTTTGATAACTCTAACCATTCATGTTTCCTAATAAATATTAATTAAATTTTAATGGGGTTTATACCATCATAAAAATGGCTATATGTCAATTCATGGATTTATCTACATTTGAGAAGTGAACACATGACAATCATCATGAGGACATAAGGTCCAATAATCGTGTAGTATGCCTTTTGTTTTAATGTGGCCTCAACAAACACCACAAATGCATTTGAATATCAAATCTACTTTATATTTCCACATATCCACTTTTTATACACAAATAAATAAACTTGTGTTCACATCTTAAAAGGTAAAGCATGGTTAATACTTTAATAAGAATAAGTGATACCAAATGTGATGTCAACGTAATAACTAGATTGTACCCATGGGGTCATGACATTATGGAGCATAACTTATCTTTGAAATAAAAAGTGGTTAGTAATAATGTCTAAGTGGAGGCCATGTAAAATACTATGATAATTACATAGATGCTTGGTGGACATGTGGGTATGGTGGACCCACTACCCTATTCAAATTGAGCACAACGTTGACTATTATTAGGTAGGATCCAACTATCGATGTTTATATGTGAACATAACAAGGACATTTTATAAGGTGTAACCTTGCGACCATGCATATATAATACACATATGATTCCTATTACGATTAGGAAACACTCCATGATGAAACTTCTTAGAAATCATGGACATATTTAGACTTTGTAAACACATTTATAGTTGTGAACTCTATACACTTGTGGTCCATTTGGGTATTGTCACCACACTACACTTATTTAGTTTATAAGAGTTATGAAGGACTACTCCATGTAATGTTGGGGGATCCTATTAGTGTAAATAATAATCTCTAGACACTGAATGCATGCTAAATTAATAATAAGGTCATGTTGGTCAACATAAGAAAGCATTACCATAGGTAATTTTTATTATATTATAATTAACCCATGATGTTTGAAATGACATTTTGTGATAAGTGTGGGCCCCATGGACTTTGTTGACTCCATGGATTTTATGAGTTTGTGACCTCCTATGAAATATGTGGACCCTATGTCTGTTGTATAATTTGATAAGACTTAAGCACTTTATTTATGTTATTGAATTTTTGGGGCCATTATGAAGCTTCTCAATGATCATGGCCACTTGGCACAATCCTCCCACACTTAGTAAGACATAGAATGCCTTTAAATTTAGAGTTTGTGATCATTTAGAGTGAAAAACATTGTAATCTTTGATTGTTTTGGAGTGACGGGATCACAAAATTCTCCAAGGATCTAAATGACTTTATGTCTAAGATGCACATTTTTTAATTTCATATATATATATATATATATATATATATATATATATATATATATATATATATATATATATATATATATATAGTCATGTCTGCACCTTTCCCTAAACTTAACACATAAAGACATCGTGATTATTTATTTTAAAGTTAAATAATGCACAAATTTTTAAAATGAAAATTTGTGATATTAAAATTGAACACGTTATAGTTGTTAAGTCACGAGTTCTTTTTAAAGTGTTGTGCTCACATTATTTTATTTTAAAATATGATAACAATGTTTTGTGCACTATGTGTAGAAAAGGCTATGGACACAATGGACTAATACATCACCCTACTTCATGTTTCAATATTCTCCTACTGTGAATTCATGGTGAGTGGCATTCATTGTGAACTAAATATTTTTGTAATTTGCATCACTATAGCTTCATTTTTATGTGAATTTGACCATCCAAGTTTCTTAATCATGCATCCTTGTGGTCATGGCATCATAGAATTATGAAGTCTACTTTTTGCCTTCAAACGTCCCTTCTAGATTTCATGGACATGTTGAATTCATAGTTCTACTTTTATCTTTGTTTAAGTCCGAATGCTTTCCACCTTCAAATATGTCATAGACACATGGAAAAATTCCATGTACTATGTCTTCATTAGAATCCTAATGCTCATTATCTTTTACTTTCATCACATTCATTCAAAGTCATATACGTGACAACTTTTAATTGTTTCACACTCATGGAATAAAACAATGCCTCACAAATTTGAATACAACATAACATTTATAAATACTTTGTGAGACAAATGAAACACATAGTAATATGTCATTGACTCACAATTGTGGTGTCATTGATGCCTTTAGCTTTCAGGGGGCTTCTAATGTTGACCGCGAATTCATTATTTTTTTAACTTTTCCTTCATCTATGTTTAAGTCCAAACATTTTTCATGTCTTTGTTCTCTTAGACCTTTACTGTGTTCACTCAGGATGAAATATATGGCATTCTCTTATTGCTTCGCAATCACAGAGGTTTCTAAAGTTTCAAATGACATTTTTGGTAAATTCACAAATCTGTTGATTTCACAATTCGTTGTATGTTTCATGGCATCCATAGCTTTTCTTACACATAACACATAAAGTCATCACAATCACATCTTTTAAAGTTAAATAATAAACTCAAAATTTTTAATAAATCTTGAGATATTAAAAATGAACATATTAGAGTTCTCAATTCACCGGGTCTTGTTAAAGTGTTCTATGCATATTATTTTATTTTAAGATATGAATGCCACATAAAATGATGACTTGATAACTAAAAAAGAATTCATAATGAACGTAAGTAACTTCATAATTATAGTCAAATGAGAGTGGCTGCTGTCTCAAAAATATTTAATTCATACCTAGTGAATAAAATATTGAAATGATGAAGTTATGGCAGGGTCAATTCAATGTGTACAATGTATCACATAAATATAATACAATGTTTAATGTATGATTACATTTAATGAAAAAAAAACCTATAAATAATTTAAAAAACAAACAAATCAATAAATTCTATAATGACAATTTTTTCTACTATTTAATCTAAGAATATATATTTAATATCAATAGTTAATGCATATACAACACATACTAACTAATTTTAATAAATTAATATTTAATTGTTTGCCTTTACAGTCAATTCAAATATAGCTGTACACATATGACTTTATAATTTATTTCTTCAAAATGATTAAAGGTGGAAGTGGCTCTCGCAGAACTAATGATAGCTCTCTGATTAAATTTAATTATCAATGTCAATTGGAGGCCAAGAATTTCTCATGACACTGAATTAAAAAATACACGAATTCAGTGCATGATTTGTGGTAATTGCACATCGACTACTGCAGATATGGACCATGTTTGTTTAAATTTGAAAAGCACAAAAGGAGTCTTTACTTGTCTTCTAGTTATTCAACAAAAACGATGTTTGAATGAGACTAGTAAAATTTTCTTCATGCAAATGTTAACATATTGAATTTACAGAAAGAAATATAAATTTCAAAAAAGTTACAATTTAGTATTTATTTCATGGCTAGAAATTGTAGTGCATTTGTTATAGATATAGGGGGTATTTGGTTTCTAACTCAGAAAACAATAACGCTGATTATTCAGGGTATTGGAAGATGAGTGATAAATGAATACGTTTTAAAATATATAAAAAAAAAAAACATCAGAATTATGGCAAAGTTATTGTTCACCCTGTATTCTTTAGAATATAATAAAAGTAAAGAATGACCTCTTATGCTTCAAACTATCACAATGACATATTTATTTCACTTCTAATAAGCTAGAGGTTACACTGTGACGTAGTGATAAGGAATGAAGGGATCACGTAATAGTTTGGAAAAAACTCAGTATATATATGAAAAATTTGTCAAATCCATCTGCAAGTGTTGATTGATGGGAGCTTATTTCTATAAATTATATTTATATATATATAACATTTCTATATTTTTATATATTTTTTTTCAATTTGAGTGTTTCATGACTGTAATGTACACTTAAAAAATAATTTGACCCATCTATTATTTTGATTTATGTGCAAATTTCTAAGATAAGTTCTTTAATACTATGGAAACTTCCATGAAGAATAAGATATGGAGTTCAACATATTAAGCTATTTATTAGCACGAAAATGAATGTAGATAGATATTTCACCTGCCAAGCACGTCATGTACTAAATGTAAGATTAGATCAAATGTCAGGGAATGTTAGGACGTCTTTTCCCACTTGCTAATAAATAAAACAAGTGGAAACGGGAGCTTTTGATATGAATAAAATCTCTTCGCGTACATATTTCCTTGGTTGTATTTTAATTATTATTATTATTTTTTTAATATTTTCCTTGTATCCGGGTCAAATTTAGTTCCCATGCTTGTAGGTCACAACACCTACAATGCTGCTAATTACTTTAATATTTTAGTATTGCTTACTTTCCCCACCCGAGAGACAAGAAAATAAGTCATTTAAAATTTTGCGTCTCTTTTTGAATACAAGATAATAATTATTCCAAGTTGGTATCGTAAAGGTGAAAAAGTGAAAGAAGATCATGAGCTATATGAGAAGACATGTAAATATAAAGTAGATTTCACATTTTAATGTATCCACATAGTTTATTGAAATTTCATTAAACTAAATGAGACATTTTATGTTTTATGACTTCATGATGTCAAGTTGATTGTTAGATGGTGGAGTTCATTGTGAATTAAATATTTTCACAATTTTTATCGTTGTGGATTTATCTTTCTATATATTTGTGGCTTTAGTTATTTTTGAGAACTTTGATCATCTGTGTGTCTTAATAATTATGAATTAAATATTCACGACATTCATACCATAATAGCAATGTCTATCTATGAGTTTGTATATTTATCTACATTTGAGAAGAGAACACGTGGCGATCGTCATGAGGACACGAGGTCACATAATCATGAAGTATGCTTTTTGTTTTAATGTGGCGTTAGCAAACACTACAGATGCATTGGACTTTCAAATTTGCTTTATATTTTCACATATCCACTTTTCTTACACATAAATAAATAAACTCATGTTCGCCTCTTTAAAGGTAAAGCATGATTAATACTTTAATAAGAAGCTGTGATATCAAAAACAAACACACAACAATTAGAACTCAGGTCCATAGGGTCATGACATCATGGAGCATAACTTATGTTTGAAATAAAATGTGGCCTTCGTGGATGCATTAGATTATGAAATTTGTTTTAAATTGTGGCCACATCCACTTGTCATAGTAATCTCAAGCAATATAAAATAAACTGAACCAGATTAAAACTATAGTAATAATGTCTAAGATGAGGCCATGTTGAATACTGTGATCATAATATAGTGGCTTAGTAGCCACATGGGTACGGTGGACCCACTACCCTATTCGCATCAAACATAATGTTACCAACTATTATTAGGCATGATGTAACCATCGATATTTATATGTGAACACCACGAAGACCTTTATAAAGTGTAACATTGCGGCCACATAGATATAATACACATAAAATTCATATTTTGATTAACAGACACTCCATGATGAAACTCTATGAAAATTGTGGAAATATTTGGACATTATGAACTCCTTTTATAGTTGTGAACTCTAAGCACTGTTGGCCCATGTGGGTATTGTGACCACACTACACTTATTTAGTACATAAAAGTTATGAGGAAATGCTCAATATAATGCTTGTGCCCTCTTAATGTAAATTGTAAACCCTAGAAAATTAATGCATGTTATTAATAATTTCACGTTGGTCAACATGGAAAAGGATTTCCATAGGTGATTTTTATTATATTATAATTAACCCATGATGTTTGAAATTACGTTCTATGAGCAACATGGGCCTCGTGGAATCTATTAACTCTATGGGTTATGTGAGTTCATGATCTCCTATGAATTATATGGACTTTGTGACCACTAAATAATTTGGTAAGACTTAATCAATTTATTCATGTTGTTAAATGTGTAGGGCCACTGTGAAACTTCTCAATAATCGTGCCACTTGAAACAATCCTACCACATTTAGTAACACAAAGAATGTCTTATAACTTAGTATATGACCCCTCAGCATGAAACACAATGCAATATTTGGTTGTTTTGCAATGACGACGTAACAAAGTTCTCGAAGGTTCCAAATGATTTTATGTTGAATTTACACATATATTGATATCAAAATTTAATATATATTTCATCGCATCTACACCTTTCCCTAAAATTAACACATAACTTAGACACTATGATTATTTCTTTTAAGGTTAAATAATGTACACACTTTTTAAATAAAACCTACGATAATGAAATTGAACACATCATAGTTTTCAAGTCATGGGACTTTGTTAAAGTTCTATGCACACATTATTTTATTTTAAAATATGATCATGGTGTTTTGTGCATTGTGTGAAGAAAATTCTATGAACACAGTGGACTAATGCATCACCCTACTTCATAGTTTCAATATTTATTTCCTGTAAATTAATAACGAGCAACATTCACTATGAATTAAATATTTTCATAATTTGTATCATTGTAGGTTCATCTTTTTGTGCAATTTCAACCTTAGTCACTTTTGAAAATTTTAACCATCATAACATGTCTTCATTTGACTCTAAGTGCTCGGTATCTTTCAATTTTATCACATTTATGTAGATTCATATACATGGCATGTTTTGATTGCTTTGCACTCACAGAGTCACATAGTGCCTCAAAACTTTGAAATGTTAGTTGTCATTTTAAAATACTTCAATACGATATAGAAGAAACACATGGCAATATTTCATTTGCTCATAGTTGTGCGATCATTAAATGCCTCTAACTTTTAGGGGGATTCTCTATTTAAGTCCAAACATTTTCCAAGCCTTATTTTCATTTTTATGATGGTTTACAGAGTGTGCCCTAAAATGTCAATCCAAAATATTGTACATAGTTATAACCAAAATCCTTTCTTACTACATTTGTAATGGACTATGGAAACACTATTGTTGTTACTTTTACATTTTACAAGATTTTCCATATAACACCTTGTACTATTGGAGATTCTCTTAAAAGAAAAGTGTATTATACACATTTAGGTACTATTTGTCTTTTACTCTAGTAATTTCAATTATAAATTAAAAGGGGGATGTAATCACATGAATTTGGTCACAAATACTTGATAATGTCAGTATTGACCCTATTTTATTTTAATTGACTTGAGTACTTATTTTGGACCTATTTTTCCACCTCACTCTATCTTAAGCACCTATTTGAACCTATTTATTTTCTAAATAGATATATGTCACCTATAGAAAGTTCTTACAGCTAAAACCTCCTCTAAGAATATATACAGATAGATCCAAACCCAAAAGTATCACATTTCCCTAAAGGACAAAAACATCCAGTAAGATAAAATAGTGGCAAACATTTTTGTCCCCTATGGGATGTTTCTATCCTTGGTCCTCTAATAATAAATTATTAAATTTAATCCCTCCCTTAAGTTGTGATTCATGTTTTTAAGATTTTTAGTGTGAGGTTTTCCCTGTTAGATTGTTATAAATTCACAATCAAGTCACTATTCTACCACATGACACTTTCAATATAGAGGCACATTGCACTACTACAAATTGAGCAAAGCTTCCCTATTCTTCCTAATTATGATTCTAATCAATTGAATAAATCCTTAGCCAGGTCAAAAGCTTGTTTTATCCAATCCAAAATAAAGCTTGATTAAGAATTCAAGTCATCTTTATATGCATTTATATAGTCAAATGAACATAATTTCAAAAAAAACTCTAAGTGGGAGAACTACATGGGCTTGAATTTACTCTTCAAAGTATTGGCTACATATGTAGCATTTAGTCATCATATGGGTGATTGGGGTCAATTCATCCCATTACACTCCCCCCTCTCCCTTTCTATTTATAGTTTTTTAATCCTTGGAAGCCCCATTAGGGTTTAAACTTTGAAGAAGCTATTTATAGGTCTTTTAAACACTTTTGAAGCTAAATTATCTGCACAGAGATCTAAATTAATTTAATGCACATGAACATGAATTGAGTTCCTAATTTGTAGCAAAATATGAGATTGACTAATTTGGGATTATAGTGGCAATCAGCCTTGTCTTTAAGTGGATGATCTTACCCTTATACATTTTTAGTTCTAGATTCTAGATACTTGTAGATTGAGTCCAAATTTTTATTTTTAGTCTTCTATCAATTTTACATAGTTAGATCGTATATAGAAATAACTAAGTTTATCATTTTATTCATAATTAGTATTTTTCAATTTATTGTACTTTATTGAAATTCAATCTTTTACTTTTATTTATCTTGTTGAAAGTTCATTACATCATTTTGTCATATTCTATTCAATTTATCTAAATTAGGGTTAATTCACTTATTAATTCAAATTTTCATAAAACAAGTACATATTTCCTTAGTTGTATTTTAATTAAATAATTTTTACATTTTCCTTATATCTTACAATGATAGTAATTTAAAGTCAGTTCCCATGTTTGTGACCCACAACCCCTACAATGCAACTAATTACTTTAATATTTATATTTTACTATTAATTTTTTTCCTACTGAAATAGATAAGAAAATTTGTCACTTAAAAGTTTGTGGTACTATGTGATTGAAAGACAATAATAGGATGACACGTGTATCACTCTAAGTGGACATGATAAAGGTGAAAATGATAAGAAGATTGTGAGCTCTATGAGGAGACATGTAAACATAAAGTAGAATTCAAGTTTCAATGCATCCATTGATTTTATTGAGACCTCCCTGAAATAAATTAAACATGTGCATTTCTGTGACCCCGTGATGTCAAGATGATTACCACATGGTAGAGTTCACTTTGAATTAAATATTTTCAATTTGTATTACCATGGATTTATATTTCTATGTAATCACATCCTTAGTCACTTTTGATAACTCTGACCATTCACGTGTCTTAATAGCTATGAATTAAATTTTCACAGGGTCTATACCATAATAACAATGGCTATATATGAATTCATGGCTCTATCTACATTTGATAAGTGAACACATGAAAATAATCATGACGACACAGTGTCTCATAGTCTCAAAGTATGAATTTTGTTTTAATGTGGTCTCAACAAACACCACAAATGCATTGGACTTTCAAATATGCTTTGTATTTCCACATAACCACTTTTTATACACATAAATGAATAAATTTGTGTTCACATATTAAAAGGTAAATCATGGTTAATGCTTTATGAAGAAGAATTGATAACAAAAGTGATCTCCACACAATAGTTAGAATGTATCTATGGGGTCATGACATAATGAAGCATAACTTATCTTTGAAATAAAAAGTGGTTAGTAATAATGTCTAAGTAGATACCATGCAGAATACTATAATCATTACATAGTGGCTCGGTGGCCACATGGGTATGGTGGACCCACTGCCCTATTCACATCGAACACAATGCTGATTATTATTAGGCATGATACAACAATCGATGTTTATATATGAACACAACAATGACCTTTTATAAAGTGTAACCTTGTGACCATGTAGATATAATACACATATGATTCCTATTATGATTAGGAAACACTCCATGATGAAACTTCTTAGAAATCGTGGACATATTTAGACTTTGTAAACACATTTTCTAGCTATGAATTCTATGCACTTGTGGCTCATTTATGTATTGTCACCACACGACACTTATTTAGTTTATAAGAGTTATGAGGGATCATTCCATGTAATGTTGGGGGATCCTCTTAGTGTAAATAATAAACTTTAGACAATTAATGCATGCTAAATTAATAATAAGGTCATGTTGGTCAACACAAGAAAGCATTTCCATAGGTAATTTTTGTAATTTTTATTATATTATAATTAATCCATGATGTTTGAAATGACATTATGTGAGAAGTGTGGGCCCCATGGACTTTGTGGACTCCAAAGATTTTGTGAGTTTGTGACCTCATATGAACTACATGGACCCTATGACCACTCTAAAATTTGATAAGAGCTAAGCACTTTATTCATGTTGCTAAGGGACACTATGGAGCTTCTCAGTGATCATGCCACTTGGCATAATCCTGCCACACTAAGTAACACATAGAATGTCTTTAAATTTAGAGTTTGTGATTGAGCTCAAAGTGAAACACATTGCAATATTTCATTACTTCAAAGTGACGGCATCACAAAGGTCCCCAAGGATCCAAATGACTTTATATCAAAGCCACACATTCGTTGATTTCATAATTTTATAAATATTTCATCGTGTCTACAACTTTCCCTACACTTAACACATAAAGACATCATGATTATTTAATTTGAAGTTAAATAACGCACACATTTTTTTAATATAACTTGTGATATTAAAATTGAACACATTGTATTTGTTAACACACGAGTTCTTTTTAAAGTCTTGTGCACACATTATTTTATTTTAAAATATGATCAAAGTGTTTTGTGTGTTGTGTGTAGAAAAGTCTATGGACATAATGGGACTAATACATCACCCTACTTCATGTTTCAATATTTTCCTACGATGAATTCATGGTGGGTGGCATTTGTTGTGAAGCAAATATTTTTGTAATTTATATCATTGTGGTTTCATTTTTATGTGCATTTATAACGTTAATCGCTTTTGAGAAATTTGACCATGAAGTGTCTTAATCATGCATCTTTGTGGTCATGACATCATGCAGTGATGAAGTCTACTTTTTGCCTTCAAAAGTCCCATGTAAATTTTGTGAATGTGTTAAATTCACAGTTCTAATTTTATCTTTGTTGAGGTCTGAATGCTTTCCACCTTCAAATCTGTCACATCCACATGGCAAAATCCCATTTAATGTGTCTTCATTGGACTCCTAGTGCTCATAATATTTTACTTTTATCACATTCATTCTAATTCATATACGTGACAACCTCTGATTACTTCACACTCATGGAATCATGCAATGCCTCAACTTTGAACTAGAACATTAAATTTATAAATACTTTATGATATAAATGAAACACATAGCAATATGTCATTGACTCACAATTGTGGGGTCATTGGTGCCTTTAGCTTTCAGGGGGCTTCTTTTGTTGATTTCATATTCATTGGTTTTTTAAACTTTTCCTTCATCTATGTTTATGTCCAAACGTTTTTCAAGTCTTTGTCCTCTTAGAACTTTACTATGTCCACTCAAGATGAAATATGTGGCAGTGTTTGATTGCTTCACAATCACAAAGCCATAAAGGTTTCAAAAGTTCCAAATGACTTTTTTGGCAAATTCATGAATCTGTTGATTTCACAATTCGTTGCATATTTCATCGCATCTGCAACTTTTCTTACACAACATACAAAGTCATCGCGATCACATCTTTTAAAGTTAAATAATGCACTTTAATTTTTAATATACCCTGAGATATTAAAAGCAAACATGTCAGAGTTCTCAATTCACCGTGTCTTGTTAATGTGTTTAGTGCATATTATTTTATTTTAAGATATGAATGTCATAGAAGATGATAACTTGATAACTGCAAAAGAGTTCATAGTGACCCTAAGTAATTTCATAATTGTAATCAAGTGAGAAGTGGCTCTTGTCACAAGAATATTTAATTTATAGTGAATACAATATTGAAATGATGAAATTATGAGAGTGTCAATTCAATGCGTATAAAAGCAGTAGGTACCTCAGATATGCACAACATGACACATGATTATCTGGACCATGTTTATTTAAAATTGAGTGTACATGTTTTTAGTTCCTTGTACGCAACCTACCATAATTGACCTCAAATTCTACTAGAGACTCTAGAGTTATTATATGAAAAGCACAAAACGAGTATTTCCTTTAGTTATAATAAGCTAGTCAACAAACATGATGTTTGAATGACACTAGTATGATCTATTACGTCATCCAAATGTTAACATATTGAATTTATAGAAAGAAATATAAATTTCAAAAAAGTTAAAATTTACTATTTATTCCATGGCTAGAAATTGTAGTGCATTTGTTTTAAATATAGAGGGTATTCAAGGTTGCTAACTCAGAAAATAGTAACCCTGATTACTCAGGCTGTTGGAAGATGAGTAATAGATGATTATTGCAAGTTGTTGTTCACCCTCTGTTCTTTAGAATATACCCAAAGTAAAGAATGACCTCTTATGCTTCAAACTATCACAATGACATATTTATTTCACTTGTAAGGAGCTAAAGGGATACGTGATAAGCAATGAAGGGATCACTGAATACATGGGAAAAAATTCAAATGAACTTTTCAAAGCGCATTCAGAGCAGAGCAGAGCTTTCAATACTGCATAGAGGTATATATGAAAAAATAAAAATTGTCAAATCCATCCGTAAATGTAGATTGATGAGAGCTACTATATGCACACTTTTTTTTCCCTAATGTTTTATGATTGTAATGTGCGCAAATATATATATAAATATATATATAAGAGACTCTCAAGCAACCTTTTAAACTGGAAAATTTATCAGAATTATATTTACACCAAATTACTCTACCCAACTGAACAGCAATGTCTTCCAAATAATATGATCCATCTATTTTGATTTATCTACATATTGTTTCTAAAATAAGTTCTTTAGCAGCATGGAAACTTCTAGAAAGGATAAGATATCATGGAGTTCAACATATTAAGCTATTTATTTTCATGAAAATCAATGTGGATAGTTATTACACTGCTAAACACGTCATGCAATAAATGTAAGATTGACACAATTGCCATGAAATAAATGTAATGTCAGTGAATGCTAGGATGTGTTTTGCCACTTGTGAATAAACAAAACAACAGGAGCCTTTGATATGAATAAAATCCTTTCAAGTACATATTTCCTTCGTTGTAGCTTAATTATTATTATTTTTTTTTTCAATTTCCTTCTATCCTATAATGACCCTGGTTCAAATTTAGATCCCATGTTTGCAGGCCACAACACTTACAATGCTGCTAATTACTTTAATATTTCTATTTTACTATTGTTTATTTTTTTCCCCATTAAAGACAATTAAATAAGTGACTTAAAATTTGGCGGCACTTTATGAATACAAGATAATAACAGGTTGTCAATGTATCATTCTAAATGGACATGGTAAAGGTGAAAAGGTGAAGAAGATTATGTGCTATATGAAGAGACATGTAAATATAAAATAGATTTTATATTTCAATGTATTTATAAAGTTTAGTGATTAAAATAAAGAAGACATTGTCTTTTGTTACTTTGTAATGTTGGGATGATTATCATATGGTGGAGTTTATTGTGAATTAAATATTTTCACAATTTTTATCGTTATGGATTTATCTTTATATGTATTTGTGGTTTTAGTCATTTTTTAGAACTCGGAACATCCATGTGTCTTAATAAATATGAACTAAATATTCATGGGCTCTATACCACAATAGCAATGGCTATCTGTGAGTTCTTGGATTTATCTACATGTGAGAAGAGAACACGTGGCGATCATCATGAGGACACGAGGTCACATAATCGTGAAATATGTCTGTTGTTTTAATATGACCTTAGCAAACACTGCAGATGGATTGGACTTTCAAGTTTGCTTTACATTTTCACATATGCACTTTTCCTACATATAAATAAATAAACTCATGTTTGCATCTTAAAAGGTAAAGCATGATTAATACTTTAACAAGAAATTGTGATATCAAGAGCAAACACACAACAGTTAGAATGCACCCATGGGGTCATGACATCATGGAGCATAACTTATCTTTGAAATAAAAGTGGCCTTCATGGACGCATTAGATTATGAAATTTATTTTAAATTGTGGCCACGTCCACTTGGCATAGTAATCTCAAGAAATATAAAATAAAGTGAACCAGATTAAAACTATAATAATAATGTCTAAGATGAGGCCATGTAGGTCACATTTGATCATTATATAGTGGCTTAGTGGCCACGTGGGTATGGTGGACCCACTACCTTGTTCACATCGAACACAATGCTGACTATTATTAGGCATGATGTAACTATCGAGATTTATATATGAAAACTACAAGGAACTTTTATAAAGTGTAACATTGCAGCCACGTCGATATCATACATATATAATTCATATTTTGATTAACACTCCATGGTGAGATTCCATGGAAATCATGGAAATATTTGGGCATGGTGAACTCCTTTTATAACTGTGAACTCTATGTAGTTGTGGCCCATGTGAGTATTGTGGCCATATTACACTTATTTAGTATATAAAATTTATGAGGGAATGCTCAATGTATTGTCGGTATCCTCTTAGTGTAAGTTGTAAACTAGATAGAAAATTAATGCATGCAATTAATAATGTCACATTGGTATTGACATGAAAAAGGATTTCCATAGGTGATTTTTATTATATTACAATTAACCCATAATGTTTGAAATGACATTCTATGGAAAGCATGGGCCTTATGGAATCCACTGACTTTGTGGATTCCATGAGTTTATAATATCCTATGAATTACATGGATCTTGTGACCACTAAACAATTTGATAAGACTTAAATGATTTATTCATGTTGCTGACTGTGTGAAGCCTTTATGGAGCTTATCCGTAATCGTGCCATTTAGAACAATCCTACCACACCAAGTAACACAAATAATACCTCTAAACTTACACTATAACTAGTCAAAATGAAACACAATGAAATATTTAACTACTTCACACTGATGGAGTCACAAAGTTCTCCAAAATTCCAAATAACTCTATGTCAAATTCATACATCTATTGACTTCAAAATTTTATCTAAATTTCATCGTATCCACACATTTCCCTACATTTAACACATAACTTAGACACTCTAATTATTTATTTTAAGTTTAAAAAATATGCACACTTTTTAATAAAACCTACAATATTAAAATTAAACACATCATAGTTGTCAAATCATGGGACCTTATTAAAGTGTTGTGCGTACATTATTTTATTTCAAAATATGATAATGGTGTTTTTGATGGTGTGTGTAGAAAAGGTTACGGACAGAGTGGACTAATGCATCACCTTACTTCATGTTTCAATAGTCACTTATTGTAAATTCATAACGGGCAACATTTATTGTGAATTAAACATTTTTGTAATTTGTATCATTTTGGGTTCATCTTTTTGTGCATTTTCAACCTTAGCCACTTTTGAGATTTTTAACCATCCTATGTAATGTGTCTTTGTTGGACTCCTAATGCTCAGTATCTGTTGCTTTTATAACGTTTACTCGGAGTCATATACATGGCAAGTTCTGATTGCTTCGCACTCATGGAGTCACACGGTGCCTCAAAACTTTGAAATGTGACTTATCATTTAAAACACTTTAATGCTATATAGAGGAAACACATGGCAATATGTCATTGGCTCGTAGTTGTGGGGTCATTGAATGCCTCTAGATTTCAGGGGGATTATTTTGTTCTCTACGGATTTGTTGGTTTTTTTAAGTTTTTATGCATCTATGTTTAAGTCCAAACATTTTACAAGCCTTCATTCTCAAAGACCTTTACCATGTCCACTCAGATTAAAACACATTGCAATATTTTGAATGCTTTGTAGTCATGGGGTCCTAGAGATTTTCAAATTTCCAAATGACTTTTTTTCAAGTTTGTAAATATGTTGAATTTATAATTTGCTATATATTTCATCACATCTGCAATTTTTCTTACACAAAGTCACCATGATTACATATTTCAAAGTTAAATAATGCACTCAACATTTTAATAAACTCTATGATATTAAAAACGAACATGTTAGAGTTGTCAAGTCATTGGGTCTTGTTAAAGTGTTATGTGCATATTATTTTATTTTAAGATATGAATGTATAGAGGATGATAACTTGATAACTGCAAAAGACTTCATATTAATCTTAAATAATTTCATAAGTACATAAGAGATATTTTTATGGGGTGTCAACTTCAAAGATTCTTCTCATATAACATTAAACAATTGAAAGATGTTTCAGCGGTTTAGTTTCATAGCTGACAAGTTTGAATTGAAAGATGTTTTTGTGGTTTGATTTCACAAATGGAAGGTTTGAATGATGGGATAGACATCACACCTGACCATTCAAAGTCATGGGAGGCATGGATAGCCATTCCTCAATTATTTCTAGGTTGGTGGAGACCATTCCTAGTGTAAATCTATAAATATTGCATAGAGAAGATGAATGCACTAAACTTGATGACACTCGAACCCGAACAGAAGGTTCAATTTTTACACCAAATTTTATATATCTCATTTTTAATTGTTGCAGCTAACCTATCGTGAGGCCACTACTACAACTTTTCTATTTTTTATTTTTTTTGTTGTTGAATAGCCAAAATATAATACAATAGTGTGTGCTTGTAATTATGGACAATCCATCATATATAACATATCTAATAAGTATGTGTTTGATCTTTGTTGTAGAAATTTTTGCAAGAGTTAAAAAACATAATCTCGAATTGAAAGCCAAAAAGAAAGATACAACATTCTTAATCATTTATTTTATATATACATCTCATATTAATAGGGATTTGAAGGTTGACGCTGAGACATGAAAAATAATCTAAGCAAAATAAGTGCCCTTTCCAAAGTAGAGTAAATGGCCTTGTAGAGAGAATAAGCTTGTCAAAGCTATGGAATACTACAAAAATAGATCAATTAGTAATTATGCATGTCTATAATATTTTATTTGAATTCATGGAAGATATCATTCAATGGGATGGAACAAACTAGAGCTATGTTGTCAATGTGGTGCAATAATCTTGTTTTGGGTAGTCTGTTGCCACTTTAAACTACATATAAGCTATTGTTGTAGTGTTTTGAGCTTTGTTGTAGAGTTTTTTAAAATTAAACCCACAATCCCCAAGGAAATTAGCAGACTAAAATATATCTATAAAAATAATAATGTTAGTCATATCTGATCTGTAGACCTACAAATAACATTTGATGTGTGATTTATTATGCACCAATGTCATGAAAGTTATCACAATCTCCATCACCACTCCCTCCACCTTTGCCTCACGTGCCAACCCTAGCTTCTCCACTAAAATAATCTGGTAGAATCATTGGGCCTATGGCCCCAACTGGTTTTCTTGTTAAAGTTTTTAGGTGCTGCACATACGTAAGCTCAAGCTCCTCGAATGAATTAATCAACATGCCCCAACCTTTGTCGATCGACTCTAGTTGCTGTAGAACAAACTCAAACATGGGATTCAATGAATCTCTATCAAATAAGTCGTCAAATATCTTATGTTTAAAAATATGAGAGAAGGCAGATCTAGTCTTAGCACAATACTATCCTCCCCTTCAATGTCTAACGCCTTGTGTAGTGTAGCAAGAAAGATTGAGTACAATAAACTTACCACAAATGCACCAGATGTGTTAAAGCAAATAAATGACACATGCATGTAAATTCATAGAGTATATAGGCATGTGGATGAATGATGCCATGGTAGATAACTTCATTGTATGGTTTTAATATATAGTTATATATAATATAATAATATGTTATAAAATATAATATATTGATAATAATATAAATATATAAAAGTTTTATGAAACCAAATTTAAAAGTATATAATAATATATTACCAATATTAATTATAACACGTGAATATAATATTAATAATATAAATATATTAATATTGTATATAATATTAATTTTTAATTAATATATAAAATATTATATATAAAAATATATATTTAATATAATTTTATTATTTATTGTATATATTATATACTATACCAATATAACATATATTATTTTATTTAATACATTGAATCATGAAATCATTTGGATAGAGAATACAAACACTGGTAGGGTTTTGATTTCATTATTGGAGTATATTTCCCTCTTAACTGTACGATGTGGGCACCCCCTTCTGCATGAGAATTAAACCTACCAACTCTCCCTACCACATGGGAACAATCATCAATCAACCACCTTTTACCTCAACCATTGACTCCTCTACCATGTCATTCATATTGTATTAGGAGCGATGCCCTCTTATGTATCCATGTGACATGCACTTTGAAAAAGCATCTATACTCACTTCAACTGCAATGAAAGCAACAATATCAACTCGACAACTTCAATGTATTTCCTCCACATCAATATCATTGCATTATTGATTCGATCCACAAATTGGGTGTCGATTCTTTCCATAATCAAATAGAAAATTATTAATAAAATATGCCACCACCCTACAAGCTACAAACGCATTTTGTAATGGGTGCATGGTATGTGAATCCAGTAACTGTCTAGAAGTTAGGGCATGTGTATTATATCAGCCCTCGGTAGGTATCAATATATTGGTAGCATAGACCAATATATTTCATAATATAGATGTTGGAACCTCAATTTTTTTATCTCCATATCATTGGGATTGCATTGCTAATTTGAGTTATACACTAGACACAAAGCCTTCACACAATCAAATCAACATCATGTTGTCCTTTTCAGCCCCTTAAGATAGAAAACATCCAATCAAAGAACTTGCCACCTTGCAAGCTATGTACCATTCTTTGATGGGGCCCTTAGAGGTCTCCACATAGGCAAACCCCCTCTGGGCCCCTCGGTGCCTGGGATGCTACCACGGGTCAGTTGATTATTTCCATAATCAAATATAAAATAGTTAATACAATATGCCACCACCTTGAAATCTACAAACCCCTTTGTAATGGATGCACGGTATGTAAATCCAATAGCTACCCAGAAGTCAGAGCATGTGTATGATAATGGTAGTTGGTAGGTATCAATATATTGGCAACATATACAAATATATGTCATAATATAGACATTGGAACCTCAATATTTTATCTTTATATCGCTGGCATTGTAGCGCTGATTTGAATTTCACACTGTACATGGACCTTATCACAATCAAATCAGTATCATGTTGTCCTAGTCAACCTTTCATGATAGCAAACATCCAATCAAATAACCCATCACCTTGCAAGTTGTGTACCCTTTTTTGATAGGGCCCTTAGAGGTCTATGCATAGGTGAGCCCCTTCTAGGACCCCTGATGCTTGCCAAGCTACCAAGTGGTAGCATCTCGAGCTCAGTCTCCTCGGTGTCTGCCATATTTCCAAGTGGTAGCATCCCTATTCGATCTCCAGGATGCTACCATTTAGAATCATCATGGGCCCTCAGAGGTCTCCACAGAGGTCAACCCTGATAACATCCCATGCAGGTATTTAGGATGCTGCCACTTGGCAACATGGTTACTTGTTTATAGCTTTCTCAACGATTTGCCACGTGGCATGATCATGTTGAATCTAGTCCTCCCAATTGCTTGGACTATAAAATGCTTCCTTTGGGCTTTGAATGCATTGGATGTCTTCACATGGTTGCATCCCTATCTTTCAGTTCTGATATGCTTTGAAGATAACTACTTGACCCCTCACAAGCTTAGGTTACCATAAGTTGAAAGACATAAGGCACCTCTATATCTAATTTGTGTTCAGGAATTAGACCATTGCTATCACTGATGATCTTCGTTGATGCGAATATGCGTAGGATACCTGTTACCTTTCATAAATTACAATATGTATCAGGGTAGGCAACTCAATAGGTGTTATGTGAGAAACTCAATAGATGTTGCATTTGGGCATTAATGTATTAATGTGGGGTCATTACGATTCTCATTACATAGGTGTATGGTTCACCTTCCTTTTTTTTACAGTCAGTATCTTACCTTAAAATTGTAGAGTTCACTGGGTACAAATATCAGTTTGTTTCCATCAAACTTATCACATATTTTATTCGATCGTTAATTCCTCATATACTTCATTCATAATTTCGATGTTTGAAATTTTAAAACTATAATATTTATATATATTATATAAGATAATATTTATATATATTATATAAGATAATATTTATATATATAATAGAAGATACTATTTATATACATTATATAATTAATATTTAATATACAAAAATATTATAATATAAATTATGTAATATTTATATAATAACTAACACTTTACATATATTTCAAAATGATTTGGACAATGATGATGAGGGGCAATGACAAGGTATTTCAGGGGATATCATACACATGCCCCGACTTCAGGGTAGTTCTTGGATTTATTTGAGTTATATCTATTACAAAGAGGGTTGTAGCTTACAAGGTGGTGGCATATTTTATTTACTATTTTCTATTTGATTACAGAAGGACTCCATGTTCGATGTGCGAATCAAATCAACAATATAGTTTTATTAATTTGGGGGCAATAAATTTAGGTTTCAAAGTCTATCTTGTTCCTTTCATCAAGTGGTTGAATTGATTATCGATGCTTTTTCAAAGTGCATTCCATATGGGTGCATAAGGGGACATCGTTTGTGAAACAATGTGAATGTTGTGATAGATGAGTTATTGGTTGAGAGGAAAGGTGGTTGATTATCAATCTGTCCTAGGGGGCAAGGAGAATTGGTAGGTTTAATTCTCAAGTAGTAAGGGATGCCCACATTGTACACTTACAAAGAAAATATACTCCATAAATAGAAAGAAAAAACTTACCAAAAAAATTATAAAAAATAAATATACATTTCTTCCGACATAACTTGCACTCTTAAGACAACTACTAGTTATAATCACTAGTTATAATCAAGTGAGAAGTAGTTGTTATCCCAAAAATATTTAATTCATAGTAAATAAACTATTGAAATAATAAAGTTATATAAGTGGCAATTCAATATATACAATGTATAACATAAATATAATACATTTTTAATGTATGATTAAATTTAATTAAAGAAAAATCTATGAATAATAAAAATAAATAAAAAAACAAAAGTCAATAAATTTGATGGGGACAATGTTTTCCACTCTTACAAATATATTTTTAATATCAATATTTAATGCATGTACGATGTATACTAAGTAATTTTAATAAATTATTAATTAATTGTTTGGGTTTAAAGTCAATTCAAATATAGTTGTATACCTATGACTTTTGTAATTTAATTCTTAGAAAAAGATTGATATGGAAGTGACTATGGCAGAACTAATAATAGACCAGTGATTTAACTTAATTTAATTATCAATGTCAATTGGAGGCCAAGAATTGCCCAAGACACTGAAATAAATAATACACGAATCCAGTGCATGAATATATGTATATGAAAGCTATAGGTCCATCGGCTACTACAGGTCTGGACCATGTTTATTTACATTTGAGTGTACAGGTTTTTAGTTCCACGTACGCAACCTACCATAATTGACCTCTAACTCTACTAGAAACTCCCGAGTCCGCTTGCATTACGACAGCGCGCCTGACCATTGTGAAGTTGATTAGGACTGACCACTCATGTATTTTATTCAAATTCAATATCAGACCCTACCGAATAATGGCAAGCATTAATTAGGGAAGTGGAAGAAGAGATGTGAGAGGGCTTCGGTCAGGCACACCCTGCCTGTCTGAGATGGAAACAAAAATGAAAGCTCTATTCTTTTTGGTGTCATCTTGTTCATCGGTTATTGCTTTCTCACGCCCAAGTCACCTGAACAATGCTTCGGACGAGCGAGCTCTGTTGGCATTCAGGGCAGGTATCAGCGTAGATCTCTATAATTCACTGAGCGATTGGACTTCCTCGCATCCCTTGTGCAACTGGACTGGACTGAGATGCTCCACACGCAGCGGGAAGACACAGAGAGTGGTGGTTCTCAATCTCACAGGTATGTCATTGCAAGGCTTCATCTCGCCTTTTCTTTCCAATCTCTCATTTCTTCGTGTGCTGGACCTCAATAACAACACCTTCGTCGGCCCTATTCCCCATGAATTGGGCAACCTCGCTCGGTTGAGGAACCTCCGCCTGTCCGAAAACAGATTAGAAGGCCCTGTGCCCTCCACACTGAGTAATTGTCGCTTACTCAAAACCTTGTCTGTTTTTCGTAATCATTTGAGTGGAAGCATTCCTCCAGAGATAGGCCTTCTCATAGGCTTAGAAGACCTCTGGCTTTCAGACAACAAGCTGACGGGCACCATTCCACCTTCCTTGGGAAACTGTTCCAGTTTGATGATACTGTCTCTGGGTTTCAACAGGCTCAGCGGCTTCATTCCTGCCGAGTTGGGCTTGCTTTCGCAACTCAACATACTACGCCTTCGTCATAACCATCTTGCAGGACAAATTCCGCCCTCCCTCTCCAACTGCACCTCTCTGCAAGACTTCGAGCTTCATGACAACCATTTAACCGGCCATATTCCCTGGGAATTTGGTGCCAAACTGTCTCAGTTGCAGTCTTTACTTTTATGGGGAAACAGGCTCGGCGGCAGAATCCCAAATTCTCTTGCTAATTGTACCCAACTCCAAGTTATTGATCTAAAATTGAATCAACTGAATGGAACGGTGCCCATGGAGTTGGGTAAGTTAATACACCTTCAACGCCTCTTTTTAGGAACAAATAGGCTTGTCAGCGGGAGCAGCACTAGTTTACTTATTCTCTCTGCATTGAGTAATTGCTCACTTCTTGAACAGATACACTTGGGTGAAAATAAGCTTACTGGTACTCTGCCACCTTCTGTTGATCAGCTTTCTTCCAAACTGTCTGTTGTCAACTTGACTCACAACTATTTAGATGGAAACATTCCGCCACAAATTGGCAACCTGACTAATTTGACATATCTGAATTTAGAAGGGAATTTCTTCAGTGCATCCATTCCTCCATCATTGAGCAGGCTTAAAAAGTTGGAGCGATTGTTCCTAGGCAGAAACAGGCTACAGGGAAACATCCCAGCAGAAATTGGTGACCTACCAAGTTTAGGGCTTTTGTCCTTATCCCAAAACCAGCTTTCTGGTCCAATTCCCCCTTCTTTGGGCCACCTGCAACAGCTAAGAGAGCTTCACTTTTATGGAAACAAACTCTCAGGGGAAATACCTCCCAAACTAGGGGATTGCCGACTGTTGGAAGTGATGGATTTGTCTAACAATAATCTAAGCGGAGACATCCCACCAGAGGCAGCAGCTCTTCCAAATCTCCTGTGGTATTTCAACCTGTCAAACAATTTATTAAAAGGCCCCATACCATCAGAGATCGGAAAAATGACAATGGTGCAGGCCATAGACATTTCTTCAAATGTGTTAGCTGGTTCCATTCCTAGCACAATTGGAAGCTGCTCAGCATTACAGTACCTCAATCTATCACACAACTATCTGGATGGTCCAATGCCAGATTCACTCCGGCTATTACAGGACTTGGAGTACCTGGATTTCTCCTGGAACAATCTATCAGGAACGATACCCAAGTCCCTAGAAAAACTTAAAATGCTTCACCATTTGAATTTCTCTATGAACAAGTTGACAGGAGAAGTTCCCAAAGCTGGGGTTTTCAGAAAGCTTATTAATTCATCATTTGTGTGAAATGTTGGCCTGTGTGGACCATGGATAAATTTGCCACCATGCCCTCCTCTGTCTCACAATCACAATTCTCGCTGGAAAATAATAGCTCCGGTTGTTATTACAGCTTTTATGATATGGTGTTGCTTCTTCGGATTCTTAGTCTGGAAGTATGGGAAGAAGAAAAGTAGTGTAAGGTTGCAGACTACAGAAGCTCTTCCTTTCAATTTGGGCCTGCCTAGGATTTCACAAGAAGAAGTTATGGCTGCAACTAATGGACTGAGTCAGGCCAACATTTTAGGGGTTGGTAATTATGGATCCGTATATAAAGGGGAGCTGAGTGATGGCACACTAGTTGCAGTTAAGGTTCTGAATTTGCAAAATGAAGATGCTTTCCAAAGTTTTGACAGGGAGTGCAATGCTTTGAGAAGGGTTAGGCACAGAAATCTGATTGGAATCATTACTAGCTGCTCCAACCTTGATATCAAAGCTATAATTTTCCCCTATATGCAAAACGGGAGCTTGGAGGAGTGGCTATACCATGATGGAAATGAGTGTAAATTGAGTTTGACTCAAAGACTGACCATAGCCATTGACATAGCTCAAGCCTTTGCATATCTGCATCACCAATGTTTTGTACAAGTTCTGCATTGTGATTTAAAACCCAGTAATGTGCTTTTGGGGGACAACATGACAGCATATTTGGCAGACTTCGGTATTGCAAGAATAGTCTTGGCCGACTCCATGGATTCCATGGATTCCATGTCTTCCACCTCACATTTACTCAAAGGATCAATAGGCTACATTGCCCCAGGTATGTATGTTTGTCCCACTTTAATCTATTAATGAATGTTTATGACCTTGGTTAATGATAAAATGAGCTGAATCATTCTGCAGAGTATGGATTGGGTTCAAGGGTGTCCACAAAAGGAGATGTATTTAGCTATGGGATATTATTACTGGAGATGTTTACAAGAACGAGGCCAACCAATTGTATTTTCAAAGAAGGATTAAATTTGCAGAAATGGGCAGCCATACATTTTCCCAATGGAATAAGAGAAATAGTTGAGAGAACTCTATGGAGAGGACAGCGTGGTGAAGAGGAAGGGGAGGAAGTGGAAGTCATACTCAACTCCATAATCGAAATCATGAATGTGGGATTGCTATGCACGAGAGAGTCCCCTCAAGAACGGCCCACCATGCTGCAAGTTGCTGACATGTTAGAGACAGCTAGGGCTAATATGTACAGTCATATATTAGATGATTAATATTATATGTTTGCGTTTAATAATTAAAGAATAGTTAGGTACTTCTATTTTTAAAAAAATGGCATTTCTTATATATTGAGACTAGAACATTTGAAGGATAATTAAATGTCTCCATAAACAAGGTACCTCTTGCATTCTGAGAGAACAAAGTTCAATATGTAAATAAAGAACTTAGAGTAAGAGGTCCAATATTCGCGCACAATTAAATGCTTCCATAAACAAACGTGCCAGTGGCATATTTAAGAGTAGGAGGTCTATAAATAGAGAGTCTGACATTGTTGGCTTTAAAACTGGTTTTCCTTTCCTTTCTCTTAATTTACATATACGGATGAGATTTTATAATTATAATAACATTTATTAATTTTTAAAAATTATTAAATTTTTTTAAAGGTGCTAGTTGAGAATCTGCACCTAAAAGATCTTTCTCACAAAATAAACAATTATTGGAAATTTTAGATACAAATATGTTAATAGGATGGTATGCAATTTTTTTAAAAAATATTTTATAATAATTATCATTAATTCTTTAAAAAATTTAAATATTTAGAAAGTGATAGTTCAGAACTTGTATTTCAAAATCTTTTTCATTAAAAGTAATATTTTAATAAAAATTTCAAATGCTATACATATATATATATATTTTTTCAATTTATATATAAAAATAAAATTTAATAATTATATTAATATTTATTAATTTTTAAGTAAGGTTGGCATTTGGGGACCTCCATCTCAAAAAATTCTCATTTTAGTGTTAATGGGATGGTATACAAAATATTTGAATTGCATGTACATTGTTAGCATATATAAAATATTAGCTGTTGCCTTCTCTTGTTTTGTTTGTATAAATGACTGGAAATTTGAAGCATGGGCATACATAGATATAATGGCATGTATATGTATATGTGAATATGGTATATATGTATTTGTTATTTATATCAAGTTTTTTTTAGAAATATTATGATGTTTTTTAATTATTATTTTGGATTATATTTTCTCAATTTTTTTATGATGATGGATTATAGAATATAATTTAAAAAAATTATATATATATTTTTATAAAAATTTAAATAAATAAAAGTTATGTAACATGTAGTTTTTGTTTTTATATTGAGAATTGTTTGTACTTGAATTTATATGTAAATTTGTAATGTAAGTTTGATTTAATAATTTAGACTTGAAAATATAAATTTGATATTCTGTAATTACTTATTTCAATTTAATTTTGATTATCAATAATTCTTTTGATGAGGTCTTATCAAACTAATATTTAACTAAATGAAAAATAGAAATTTTATTTTTACAAACATTTCTAGATTAAAATTATTAACTTGACTTAAATGATATTAGAAATTATCATATTAAATGTGCATTTGAAATTTAAGCTTGGATTTGATTTCAATGTAGGGAAAAAAATTTACAAGAGATTTGTAGGTTGATTACAATGTAAAAATCCAACTATGTAATCACTTTTAGTAGAAAACTTTAAAAGATTTATTAATGGCACTGATTTTTTTTTCTAAATGGGTACCCTTGAATTTTAATAGAATTTAAATAAATTTTTTGTTTACGTAACAATACAACCATGTCTAACATAGATAAATTTAGAGCATTCATGATTTTTAATATCAACACGACAAAGTGCTAGAGCACACACAAATGGGAGTGTTCAACCATTTTGAAAGCCAATTTATGCAAAAATTGTCACCCCATAAATCATGCTCTCCATTCACTGTTCATGCAGTTTCTAAAACTTGTATCCATTCAAAGTATGTTGAAATGCTATCAACATGATGTAGTCTATATATTTATTGAGGATCCAATTTCGGTTGCAAGGATATTAATGCATCTCGTTCATTCTTTTCCAAATAACTCTGGAAATGGTTGATAATTCTTACATGAAGTTCTATATATGTGTACTGAAAATGCAACAACCCTTGAAATGCATCAAAAAGATAATCCCTAACATTGTATATGAATAATAAATTCCTAAATATGTTTTCATTTTCTAAATCAATATCTAAATCATCATAACTATCTTTGGCCAATGGCCTATATTCTTCTACAGAGACAAATTTCTCATTGCAATGTCCATTTTTTTTCTCTTTTTCTCTTCACTTGTTTACACTAAAGGCTTTGGCTGTATACAACAATGTTCTACAAGTCTTTGTTTGACATTTGTTATGCAAGTAAATGACCAAGTTAATAATTTGCAAGTCATTGTTTTTCTAAAGCTAAACTTTGGAAAAAATGAACAATGGTTTTTAAACAATAGTTTGTACAAATCTAAACACCATCTTAATTTCTCTCTCTCTAAATGAATTAAGCCAATGTTGTAGTCAACGTAACTAACAATATGCATGTATACATATATTTATACACACATATAAATATAAATATATATAAAGTTTTTTTCCTTGTTTTTTCCTTGTTTTTAATATTTATGCTTACAATTACAAATCACTTTTTTTAACAAGAAAATCATGAATTATAAATTTTAGAAACTGAACAAACATATAATCTATTTGATGTGGTTAAAAATAACCAACACAATACAAAATTCTGAAATAATTCCAGTTAACAATGTATAGGATTTGATTTCTTCTACCATTCTTTTGATACCTACATTCTCAGATATCCATGAAACTAGCCAAATAAACAAATCAAAAAAATATGTTCAATTGTTGGGACTTTTTTAAACTTTTATGTAGACTATCTACTACAAATTTATTGCAATATAAAGTTAATATTTAATTTAAAAAAAAAGATAAATAATAATATTTTAAAACTTGAGTATTGAACATATTCTGCACGAATCCAATACAATATAATAACAATAAAAAAAATTCATACAATTATTATTGTTTTCTAAAAAAAAAGACACACACACACACACAAAAGAACAAGAATTCAATGAAACATAAGTTCTATTCAAGAAAATACAATGTTTATAATTAAGGCTGAAACACATTATATTAATCAAGCTCCCTGTAGAAACATGCTAATTCAATGTAGACAGATTGTTGCTTAGAGTACATACCTCTTCAACTTGGGACTTTTGCACAATGTTCTTTTCAGAGTTATCTCTTTGTTTTTTATTTACAACCATAGAAACATGCCTTCGATTGAATCTAAACACATTTGACTGTGTCAAATATTTTATAGATTCTTTACACATGTGATGGAAAAAACATAGTATTAGTATTTGTCAAATAATTTTGGTTTATGAAACCAAATAAAGTCTTGTTATCAAGTCTTTTGAATAAATCTCATTTCAAGGTTTGCGTCTTTTTACATTTCAAAATTGTATCATCAAGGCCAATTTCTTACAAATCTTCTGAGTTTCACCAAAATTATCATAAATAGATCAAGGAGAATAGATAAATGCAAACATTTTTTTACAATTTTGTTAAGCATTAGCCATGCAAAGACCACAAACAAGAATAGCAAAAATAAAATATACGTGTTTGCATGGAAATAAATTTACTATAGACTTAATGTTGAATAGTAATGGACTTTCCTAAGTACTACTTTATTGTGTAATATAACATCAAATACTAAATCCATATTCAATATAGTGAAAAAAAAACACACCTAGTTCCTGGAAAGGTAAAAGGTCCTTACACAGTAAATGGAGGAAAATGGGTCTCCCACACACCATAGTCAAAAAAGAAAACATATAACCATCAAGTCTTTATAGATATTTATAGTCATATTCTATTTAAATAAATAATAATAAAAAAAAAAGAAACATAAAGGGGGGGAAATACAAAAATAAAAGCTTTATGCTCATCGGGGCAAAAAGACATGCATGCATTGGCACAATCACCATTGCATAGAGACATTAATTATAAACAAGTGATAGTCGTGGCCACAAAGAAAGAAATAAAAAAAATTATTTTTAAAAATAAAATTAAAAATTAAACCCCTAAAAATAACTTTTTTTAAAAAACAACAAACAAAATAAATGTAACTTCTACTAATAATAGTTTATGGTAAATTATACAGGGTAAATCAATTTATCAAATCCAACTATATTTAAAATAAAACACAATCCACCAAACATTTACAGTTCGTTATTCCCCTCAATATATTCATCATAGCCTTAGCCACGAGCATTTCCCCTGCACAATGTTTTTAGACAAAGGCAAAAACATTTTAAAAAACTCAAACTCTAAACCAATTTTTTTTCTAAAAACCTAAACATGACGTCTTATAATAATAGTTAAAAATAATAGAAACAAAAAATATAAAATCAAAATAGCCCATTGAAACCACACCTCCCACCACCGTCAAGATCAAACCCTCCCTATCCTCTGCTTACCACTTTTCACTTCTTAATTCCTACACATAAATGCAAATCAAAGATTTCTAGGCAATGATCACAAGACAACAAGAATCTGTGTAAATCCCATCCATGGTCACAAAAACAAAAATAAAGGGGAAAAAAACCTCATGCATAATTGCAAAAACATATAGTAATAAATAATGGATTGTGAATAGATGCAATAATGAAAGATAAGATTTTATAAATATACCCTTGTATAAAATCCTCTGCGATCATATTCAATGAAAAAATCCTTGAAATCAAAGCCTTGTACTACCGCATCACCCAAACATATTTTCCATCAAAAAACAAATCCATTTCGTGCTGCATGCCATAAATAAACATGCACTACGCTTGCGTAGATGTTATTGATGCCGATGAAGATCTGTATCTACAAGCCGACATTTTTGAACCAGTTCTTGAAGATCTTCCAGATGAATCATCTGATGATGAAGACGCAGCAGAGCTCGAATCTCTTGCGGATGACCTAGAACAACCAATGACAAATATGCAACGAGGTTCGCGTTCCTACAGGCCCCGAGGCTACAATCCTTCATATGAAGCTTATGGTCCCTGGTCAAGAGCTCATCATGAAGTTCCTGAAAGACCAGAAAGACCTAGAGGAAGAAGCATATCAAGAGGAGAAACATTCAGAGGGAGACAGCCCTCTCAGCCACGACAACCTCCAACAATGCATAGACCACAGCATCCTCCTGTGCATTATCCAAGCCAGTTTAAGCCAAGCGACTCCTGGATAAAAAACAAATTCACCAGCAGAGAGCCGCCTAAAGAAATCAGAGAACCAATCTGGGAACAGATTATGCCCGCAGAAGAACCTGTTCTTGCTGCAGATCCCAGATGGGACGATGGCTATGAAGAAGAGGATGAAGTCGGTAGTATCTTTTACTCCGACCAAGATTACTGCCCTGGTGAATGCAGTAATCAACAAGAAGAAGAAGAAGCAGAAGCAGAATTGCCTGAAGACATCTACACAGAGCCTATCATTGTCCAAGACCCAGGAAGGCAAAAATTGGTATGTACTAGCATCCCTTCACTAGAGTTGCCACAACCTGCCTATCTCAACCATCTCATCAATGGTAGATTTGCGCAGTTCTTTACTCTAGAAATTAATGGGAGATATGTAGATGCCCAAGTAGATATTGGAGCTTCTTTATCATTTGCAAAGCCACAACTCAATAGTGACTGGGAGACACTAGATGAGATATTAGCTTATAAGAGCATAGACATCCAGGGGAACAGTTTTACCTGTAATAAATATAAGCATCAACAACCCCTGAGAATCCAAAATAAAATCTTCCACTGTGACTTCTTCGCCCTAGAGAAGATGCCGATAGATATCCTCCTAGGAGGATCATTCATTGATAGATATACGCCCTATGGTGCAACTGCAAAGAGTATAATGTTCACCATAGAAAATGAAAGGTTAAGAATACCCCGGCTCATATATGCTACAGAACAATTTCCCAGTGCTATGACTCAGAGTCCTGAACCTATCCCTGCTGAAATTCTTGCCATAGGAGAAAGGATCAAGTCCTCTATCTGTTCGGATAATCCGCAACAGTTTTGGTCCAAAGTAATGCCTGAGATGGAAATCAAAATCATCGAAGGAAAACATATGAAAATTGGTAAGAGAATACCCATTCCAGCGCAGGACTACACTGATATGGAAGACCAGATTAAAGATCTGGAAAAGAATGGTTTTATAGAAAAATCAACCTCTCCATACTGCTGTTATGCTTTCATGGTCAATAAGCACTCTGAACAGAAGAGAGGAAAGAAGAGAATGGTCATTAATTATAGGCCATTAAATGCAATCACTGAACCATTCCCATATCCAATTCCTGATAAAAGCTATTTGCTAGAGAAAGTTGCAGCCTGTCGATACTTTTCACAGTTCGACTGTAAATCTGGCTTTTATCAGATACGAGTCAAGGAAGGAGATAGAGCCAAGACAGCATTTAGTTGCCCTTTCGGCCACTACCAATGGACTGTCATGCCTTTCGGCCTGATGAATGCGCCAGCTTACTACCAGGCGCACATGGACAAAATCTTTGAAGGCACTTCTCAGTTTCTTTGCTTGTATATAGATGATATCTTAATTTTTAGCAATTCCTTAGATGAACATGCTGCTCACCTCTCCAGATTTTTCCAGTTGGCTTCTGATACAGGAATCGTACTTTCAGAAATGAAGATTCAGTTGTGTACAACTGAATGCAATTTTCTCGGGATGGTAATCCGAGATTCGAAACTGCAGATCCAGCCACATATAAAGGAGAAAGTCATCGGTTTCTCTGAGCACTTAGATAAAGCTCAGTTACAAGCTTTTTTGGGATTATTGAACTATCTTAATAGTTTCTACCCTAATGCTGGTGAAGACAGGTTTTTGCTGCAAGAACTTCTCCAGAAAAGAAAGGCATTTCGCTGGGAGAAACAACACACAGAGGCAGTTCAAAAAATTAAAGCTAAGGTTGCTGCCCTGCCAGAGCTTCATATTCCAAAATCCCAAGAAATGAAAGTATATACCGATGCTTCTGACCTCTCATGGGGAGGAGTACTTGTTTGTGTTGTAAATAAGGTTGAGTTTGTTTGTGAGTTTGCTAGCGGTGTGTTTAGTCCAGATGTACTGAAATGGATTTCCTCTGATAAGGAAATCTATGCTGTTAAAAAGTGTTTGGAAAAATTCATGCTTAAATTATTGCATCTGCCACATTTCACTGTTGTAACTGACTGCACTCGATTTTTAACCTTCCGAGAAAAAGATCATGGAAGGAAGGATGGTCGAGGGAAGTATGTCAGGTGGCAAGCTTTTTTCCACCAATTTAATTTTTCAGTACAGCATATAGAAGGTAGACATAATGTAATAGCTGATTGGCTTAGTAGAAATCCTCTAGCCTCTTTGATGCACCAGCCTGCACCAGGCTTTAACCTGACAAGAATTCTTAATCAGGCCTTTGATTCTTTGAATCCCCTGATTCAAGAACAGATTTTAAGAGAAGGCATGCATCCTCGGTATACCAGGATTTCATATGCAGCAGCGCAAGATCTTCAGATGTCTGCAGCAGTGAGAATACAGGCTAACCGCCGAAATAATACTGGAGTCATCAGTATAGATAGGCTGAACAGTGAATACCTGTATGAACGATTCACTGATTTATTAAAATGACCACTATGGACTTGGCGTATCCAAATCCGATCGGCGCACAATGAGCACCTTTACAGATGGATTGCACGATTTGGTCCCCATCGTATTCACGAAGAGCAAAATCACAGTCAAGACACTGTAGTGCACACTATCATCCGCCGACAGCTTGAGTGGGAATCCCACTATCATTGTACTCCACGCCACTTGCCATGTGATACCAACCGATGCCGACATTGGTACCTTCAAAGCACATTTCAGATAAGGTGCCTTTTTCAGCCAATAACTGAAGATGACTTATTCAATGAAGCGGAAGACATGTTGGGCCCACAGAGCATGGCCTCCTCATCATCGTCACCGACTCATCAATCAAGTGGTGGGTCCAATAGCATCTCACTGTAGCCACTAGCTGTAAAGCATGATGAGACAGACACCGCCTTGCCAGCAAGCAGGCAGGACCTCTCAAATGCTATAAATAAGCCTCTTCGCCTTAGTTAGATCATCGAAAAAATTTTGTGTGAAAATCTAGTAGCCTTGTTAAAGAGTATGCTCTTCACTTGCCCTTTTTTTTGAAGGATCCTGTGAATCAGAAATTTCTCAAGGATATTTTACTAAGTGTAATAGAATTTTTTAAGTAATAGTGAAGCCGTAACCATTCGGTCCCTGCCTCCTGTCGCAGGATTCTGCTAAAGATCTCAGAGATTTCCGCCAAGAAGTCCGTCTACTGACGCGATAAAAAGATTGGTATCAGCTTTTAATGCCATGCCTCAAATGAAGTGAGGCTAGTAATAATATCTGAACATTTTTGGCCAATCAGATTCTTTCGAATATTATTTTTTAAATCACCCATTAACGTTCTTGCTAGTTGAATTTGTCAAATACCTAAATATTTTCTCTGCACAAAAAATGATGCATTTTTACTGGGTGATAGACCTTGCAATAATTCTAGGTTCAGTACAAATGGATCCTATAGCATCCCTTCAAGATGAATAATAAGACAAGTCTAATCCAACAAATTTGGAGCAAACAAAGAACTTCCTTAGAATAGTTTATATCATTTTTTTGGGCCCCAACATTATAAATGGTACAGTTTTAGGTAATGATAGGTAGATACAAACCTTTTTGATGACTATGTTCATCAAATTTGGGGCTCTAAAAACTTTGCTTAGATTTTTAAAATTTTGCATTGATTACTAGTGGTGATTGCATTTCTTATCCAAACACTAATAAATCAATTAAACCTACAAATGATAAGGAAAAGAATTTGTACTTGACCATGTTTTCAAGGTTAGTGAGGTTTTAAAAAGCACCAATTACTTTTTTGGCCCTTTAATGATGTAATTAATAAAAAAAAAACATATCAAATAATATATGAATGCCTCGACTAGGTAAACCAATGTGGGGTAGTGTGTTGCTATTATGAACATCAATGCTATGAAGAGTGCTCTTGAAATACATCCTTGATTTCTCCAGAATCCCTGTAAACACTAAATTAATTGTTATGGAAATAAATGCTACATGCTCTTTTAAATTTTCTTTAAATGCTTAAGTACAGTAAGATGCCTTTGTACTTATTAAAAACTTTAATCTAAAAAAATCTAAAGCATTAGAGATTTAAATTAAGCACCATATCAGTCATAGGTCTCCAAATCCATCCCATTGAATATGGTGATGTACATGCCTTAATAAGGTGTATTTGAATGCAATGAATGAGATATATAACTAGTAGATTTTGAAAAACAATGCTAAATAAATCTAATATAAAATCAATGTGGGGTGGAATTAGAAACCCTTATCAAATAGGGGCCTCCATGAATTTAAATAAAATTTAAAGTAATAGAAATTGGAGCGAGGAACCATCTCAGTCATGGGCCTCCAAATTAATCATGTCGAATATGGTAATATACATGCTTCAATTACAACAATTTGAATATGATGGAAAATAATATATTAGTAGTATATTTCAAGGTTTTCACATCACATTTTAGATAAAAACTGGGGTATTTTTTCCTATACATTTATTTTTCATGTCTAATGCAAAACTTTGAGTGCCCTGATTTTTCTCAAAAATACTAACAAAAATCAACATTATTTTGATTTACCAACAATTGAATGTTGAGTTTGGCGAAATCTTCAAGTGATGCAATTTTATGTCACAAATAGTGTTAGGTTATATGTGTGTGTGTGTGTGTGTGTGTGTGTGTGTGTGTGTGTGTTTTGACACAATTCTTAGCACAAAATCAATGCCATTGTTTGTGACAGAAGCATAATGACACCAAATTTGTGCCCATATATATATATATGGGCACAAATTTGGTGTCATTATGCTTGTGTCACAAACAATGGCATTGATTTTGTGCTAAGAATTGTGTCAACACATTTTTTTAACATTTAAGTTAAAAATTTAAATTTTCGCATCAAAATTTAAATTTTAGCATCAAAATTTAAATTTTAGAATTGTTGTTGTTGTTGTGATTAGATATTTATATTATATGAAAAATCATATTATATAATAATATTAAGTAATTGTAAATGATTATGGTACTTATAAAGTTTATTATTATTTTAATTTATATGATTATGATGTCAAAGATTATTATTGGAATAATTAACAACTAACTAATACAATATGAAAAATAATATAAATATTATCAAATAGTGGTAATTACCAAATCTAATAGTCAAATCAATATTTAATATAGTCATTATCATCATTAATAATGTACACAAAATTGATATCATTTTTATAATGAAAAAATTGATATTAAAAAAATTAATGAAAAATGATTGAATTTTAGCCATCATAAAAATCATCATCATTGTTATCATCAACATTATTATCATATTCAATTTTATTGTGATTATCTTTGTTACAATTTATTTTCTATAAAATACGAACAACATCAAATATTAAATTAGTAAAAATATAAAATATTAATTAAAATATAATAATAAAATTATTTAGACATATATATGTATATATACATATGCACATGCACACATATATCTCTATGTGTATAATTAGATCCACTAGAATTGAATTATTATTATAGGTAGGGTGCAATTAAGTATACAAAAATTAACTTATACATGGTCGCTAATGAGAGTTTGGCGTAACCTGTAAAAAAATAAAATAGTTAAACATAAATAATATTTATCCCATCTTATAATTTAAATTAAGTCACGCAATATATAAATAAAACATATGTATATCGAATTAATTTCCAACACAAGTTCTTTGATTTCACCCTGAATGAGATAATGTATAATAATTATAACTTTTTATACTCACTATAATAATAAATTAAAAGTGAAGGAGAAAAACTTGTTAAAATAAATATTAAGATATTATGACATGACTATTAAGATTTTCTACCACATCGATGTACGTCATTAGTAATGCCCAACCTTCAATCAGTGCAACATATATGCGATTGTATGGAGGCTTGAAGTTGATGGTTATTTTCTAGATACAACCCAAAAAAAATCACGTTTTATATAAAAGTATAAATAAATTAATAAAATATATAAATTTTGAATAAATAATTATTAATAAAAATAATTACATAAGTCATTATAATATATTTGTGTAGATTATTATTTATATATATATATATATATATATATATATATATATATAATCCATGTAATGAAATATGATATATTATTTAAATATGAATTATAAAAATTGGTCAAGCATTTTGTATATTTTATAAAAATTGTTATAGTGACAAATAATAATTATAATTTAATTAAAAAAAAGGTTAGATTGGTAAGATTAGAAAATCAACGACCATTCCTTATTGATATTTATTACACATGCTTTTTTTTTTTTAAATTATTAATAGAAAAGGGGTAATAACTTTATTAATACTTAAAACATCAGATTACAAACCAACCACACAAACCAATGATCATAACACCCATAACCAAAGCATCACACCTCAACACCACTAGCCTCTTCAACAAGAATGGACTGCAGCTCCTGACGTAAATCACATGACAAGTGTTCCCACTCGTCCACCTTACGGTCATCTCCACCAATCGATGCCCATTTGGCCAAGCAGTCCGCCGCCCTATTCCACTCCCTTGGAATATGGGCAAAAAAAACAGAATCCATTAAGGAAATGACCTGCAATATCTGCTGAACTATCGTGACCAGTTGCCAGCAAACCTCAGATATTTTTCTCTCCATGAGCAAATGAATCAGGACTTGAGAATCCGCTTTACAGATCACCCTCCTCCACCCTAAAGCATAGGCCCGCTTCAGGGCATAGAGGATAGCCAAACCCTCCATCCAATTAATAATTGTCTGAACCCCCTGATAAGCCGAAAAAATAAAAATCACCGATCCCAAAGAATCCCTACCAATCCCACCAATCCCAACTGACCTGGGATTGCCCCTGGAGGATCCATCCGTGTTAATTTTGAAAAGACCAACGGGCGGGGGCAGCCACTTCCCTAGCCGATGGACTCTTTGCATTCTCCGTTGACTCCTCCTGACACATGCCAAAATCGGGGAAAGCCCCCGGATGCCAAACCTATTCACTGTCTCAGCGTCCCCCCTCATCAACGACAGAGTGACTTCACTATTCGCTTCAATAGATTCCTGGATCATCCCTTTAATTCTATTCCAGACCTGCTGAATCTCTAATTTTTCATCCCAAAAAATCCTGCAATTTCGTTCCAACCATACTTGCCACAGCAAGAAAATGGGCCCCACGTACCACGCATCCTGCATGAAAGGGGTCGGAGAGAGAGGCCGGCCCAATCTAGCCCAAAAATCAGCCAGGGACACCGCGTGAATGCACTGGCTCCTCCACGCATCCCACCAACAATGCCATAACTGCATAGTGAAAGAGCAGCGAAAGAAAAGGTGGGCGGAATCCTCCTCCGCGCTATTGCAAAGAACGCACCTGGAAGGGACAGCAAAGCCCCACTTTCGAATATTATCTCAGGTAAGACATCTGTTCCATACTAAAGTCTAGATAAAGTAATTACATTTTGGCCAGGAGAATCCGTTCCAAAATTTTTTCCACCACTAAACTTCTTCTCTACCCTCATACTGCTGAGATAACAACACCTGATAGCCAGAGGACACAGTATACTTCCCCTACAGATTCGGGGACCAAGCTAACACGTCTCTGTCCATGAGTGCATTGCAGTTGCGACAGGACAGAATATATTGTAGTTTCGCACACTCTTCCTCCATACCAACAATCGACCACTCTCTGGGGTCTTCCATCTGGCATCCAACAGCTGCCCCTAAAGGGCCCGCGATTTATAATTACTCACCCTTGTCCATCCTGCATCACAAAACCTCTGGGACAAAATACTAAGCTGAGGATATTGGACAATAATGGGAGGGTAACCGTCCCATGAATCGTGCCAGAACTGAGCCTCGACCCTGCTCTTGCGAATCCAAAAAAGGCCCCTCTTAATCAACGTAGCATCTCTCTTGAGAGTTGCCCAAATCGCTGAGCCTTTGCCTGACAAATCATACTGAGGAATATCCTTCTAGGGGATCCCAGAGAAGTACTTGTGGGATAATACTCTAGCCCAATGCCGCTCCTGCTCCACACACCAACGCCAGTATAATTTGGCCACCAAAGCAGTACCAGAGAGCACGGATTGCCTTAATCCCAGCCCACCATACCTCTTTGGGCTACAAATTGCTTCCCACTTAATAAGACTCCATTTGGTAGAAGACAAATTACCAGCCCACAAAAATTGTCTTGTGAGGGAGTCCAGGGCCTTAACGAAGCTCATCGATGCCACCTGTATCATGCACCTATAAATACGGAGTGCATGCACCATAGATTGAATCAACTGCACCCTACCAACAAAAGATAACCAGCGATAGGTCCAATGATTCACTTTACCTTAGAACTTATCCAAAATCGCCATCCAAGACTCCTTGGACTGCTGTCTAGCAGAGATTGGAATCCCAAGGTATAGCACAGGAAGATTTTCAATTTGAAACCTGAGGATATGAGCAACTCTTCTTTGTATGGCAAGAGGGGTGTTAAAAAAAAAGATAGAAGACTTGCCCTCATTAATTACCTGTCCAAAAATAGCAAGGAAAGAGTCCAAGCTTTTGCGCATGTTAGACGCCTCCCTCATGGTAGCCATGCCCATCAGTGCCACAGCGTCCACAAATTGGAGGTGGGATTGAACTGGGAGACCTCCAACCCAATGCCAAACCTAAATAGCTCCTTCCTCCACATTCCTTTTGATCAACCTACCGAAGCCTTCCGCCAATAAAAGAAACAAGTAGGGAGATAGAGGGTCCCCTTGCCGCAGCCCGCGAGAAGCCCCAAAGAGATTGGAGTGCTCACCGTTGATCAGTATAGAAAAAGAGGTCGAGTTCACACAACTCATAACCCACTGTATCCAGTCCTCCTCAAAACTGAAGGCACCCAGGTTCTTTTGGAGGAATGCCCACCAAACTCTATCATAGGCCTTGGACATATCTAATTTAATAAACATCGCCTTATCATTAGATTGAATCATGGAGTGGATAGTCTTAGTTGCCACAACCACCCCATCCAAGATATGACGGCCCTCCACAAAGTCTCCTTGCTCCTCAGAAATAAGCACTGATCTTTCCATTATATAAGCATCAATATCAAAGTCCTCTGGTATTTTAAATTCTTTAAAATCAGAGATTTCTTTAAAACATCTCATGAATGTATCCGGAGGAAACAGGTCATCAAGTCTTTCGACATTTTTTACTTTTTTTCTAATGTCTGGGAAAAGCCAGAATTGGAATTTGTAATAGTAATTCTTCTTAGTTACCCAGTAATCGGAATCCTTCCTATTTTTGGAGTCATCGGAATCCTTCCTATTTTTGGAGTCATCGGAATCCTTCCTATTTTTGGAGTCATCGGAATCCTTCCTATTTTTGGAGTCATCGAAATCGATGTAATCTGAATCCGAGTAATCGGATTCCTTTCCGGTTCTTTGAAAATTGGTAATAACTTGATGATCTGGTTCTGGTATATATTGAACGGCGGGTCCATGAGTATCCTCTTTCATATAATTTAGATAACTATATGCTAAAAGATCATATCTGTGACATTTGATCCTTTTCTGGAGTCGTCCCAGAAAAGACGCAAATTGATTGTCTCCCAAAAAAGATGCAAATTGACTCCATCCCAGTCGGTTACTGATTACATTTTTCCTTTTTTGTGGTGCTTTTTTCCTTTTCTGTGGTGCTATTCTGTACCCAGCGCACCATTTTAACCATTGTTTCCAATCTTTTACCCTCAAATCTTGAGGCTCTTTAGAATCCAATATTCCTTGTATGTCTAAGAATTCTTTGATATCCTTTTTGATTAAAGGAGATGAGGTTCTGGATTGTAGTAAATCCTTCGCATAAGACCCCTTCATGGCCCTTATTTGTTGCCATATCTTGTGAAATACATATGCTTGGGAATTTTTTTTTAATTTTTGGTTTTCTTTGGTAATTGGGTTGATAATTCTATTTTTCTTCGTAATGAATATTCTTCTAATTGCTGCAATATTCCTCCTTAATTTAAATAAAAATTGTAAATTTGACTCGATGAGATGAAGAACACCTAGTTTCAGATCAATAACATGTAGTTTCATTCTTACAAAAAAAACCTTCATAAAATATGGCAATTTCCTAATTAATCGAACGCTTTTCTTTCGGAAAATCAAAAGCCAAATTTTGATTCGAGCCAATTCCTTTTTCAATCTGAATCCTATGTCAGAAGAAGGTTGATCCATTTTCTTTTTTAAATCGGCTTGCAAATTGTTGCAAATTTCTAAGTTAAACAAATATTCTTTATTCATCTGTTTGATCCGATGATTCATTGTGGTTGTCCAATAATATGTATCTTCCAGATCAACATCTGGTTTGATCTCAGTTAGAAATGGGTCCATTGAATCTTGGACTACTTCTATAGAAAATTTAACATTAGGTGTACGACTAGTCCGAATCATTACAGGGATCCTGTCATTCATTTGAAGATTTTCTGTACTTCCAGTATCTGGTCTAAGTTCGGATTTGTTCATCTCTACTTTTGTTATTCTGGAGCGAATCAATGCTATCCATTGGTCAATAGGTTTCATCCATTGGCCAATAGGTTTCATCCATTGGATAATAGGTTTCATCCATTGGCCAATAGATTTCATCCATTGGATAATAGGTTTCATCCATTGGAAAATGGGTTTTATCCATTGGATAACGGAATTTATTCGTTGGATAACGGAATTCCAAATCCATTGGACAATAGGTTTCCAAAAAGAAGGCACTTTTGTTGGATTACCGAAAGGTAATTCAGTTTCTGTTCCATACATGGTTAAGAAACTAGTTTTGTCTTCACTATCATAAGATTGGAGATTAGATTCATACCAAGGTCTCAAGCGAAAGGGATATAGAATCTTGATTTGAACCCCTTCTTTCACATAGTCTTTCAACCAGTCTTTAGGTATGTCTGGGTCTGTCAATTCATAGCCATCATAATTGCATTTCATATGCAATTCTTTACTCAAGTTTTCCCAATCCTGCTCCCATTCGGGGACCTGAAATAATAAAGCACGACCAATATTTTTGGCTATTATCAATGAAGGTAAATATAATCGTTTTCTAAGATATGATTGAGTAAATAATATAATAGCTCTTACATAGTGAAGGATTTCCCAATCGAATCCCTGCTGTTTATCACGGCGATTTCTTTCTTTTATTCTTCGTTTTTGTTCGGAGGATTTTGCTATGTTTGAAATTGAAGCAGAAATCTTTGTCCGCTCTTTAAGTTTGGGTTTGTGACGTCTTGTTTTAGTCATCTCCTTTAGTCTCTCAAATAGACTCGACTGTGGTTTCGCTGTCCAACAGTTCAACAATGAAACTTTACGTCTTTGAAAACGTAGGGCTCCTTTAACTAGGAGCCGACGAAAATCTCCCTCGTGCGGATAACTAAACACATGTATTTCATTTGAAATCGGGTCCTCATCATCTTCTTTATCTCCTTCTTTCGCTCCTTCTTCTTTCGCGTATTTAGCTTCTTCAGCTTCTTTAGCTTCTTCTTCAGCTTCTTTTTTGAACCGTTTTAAGAAGTCAAAGTTTATAATTCCTTTTCTATTCTGTTCTTCCCTTTCCCTTTGTCGTCGTTCCTCTTCAATTTTTTCAAAGGGTTTTATAGTTAGCAGATTTCGAGCTTTTTTTGGACGAGTTTCGAGGGAATCTTTGATATCCATATTCTCGTATACGCCCGATATTAATATGCTAGGCCATGTAGGCACAATAATTTTACTAAAATCTCGAATTCGAGGTTCATGATCATTAAAAATGAAATTATCCCTGAATGTCATGAATTTCTCATAAAGGACAAAAAAATCTTGATAATAACGATCTTCATCAGGAATATTTTTCTCAGTGACTTCATACTGACTTTTTTTCTCTTCAAAAAATAGATGTTCCTTAGAAATCTCTTCAGGAATATCTTTGACATCCATAGATATCAGAGAAGATGGGAGTTCTGTCGATTTCATTAAAAAAAATCGCTCACAAAGCAAAGCCTGTTTCGTAGAAAGGACACTAAGAAGCAATTCCCATTTCGTACCCGTGGTTTGAAGGAAAATATTCAACAAATAGTTAGTATATATTTTTTTATCACAAGAAGCGATTTCCGTTTCGATATCTACATCCGCTGGGACCAATATTTGAAATATAGATTCTAACGAATCTTTCGGATAGATATTGTCAAATATTTTTGACATTTCTTTAAATGTCACCTCGTCTAAAAATGTTCTTGTTTCTTGTTCTTCTAACAAGAATATACGGATTTTATCGAGCCACCATTTGATAATAATTTTCAATTTATTATTTTTCGTTCGAACGACTTTATTCTTATTTTCCGGTTGAACGATCGAACAACGCCGAAATTCCTTGGTAGAATGATCGTTTTTCAATTTTTGATTTTTTTCAAATCCCTTGGTAGAGCCAGAGTCGTCGTCCTCTGGAGGTAACATCCATGGTGATTTAAATTGATTCATGATCCCACGGAATGGCCCGCTCAGTAAAGGATCATTTACTTCTGGAAGGCACTCTCCACTTTTGGTTCTCGAAAATCTCACTCTTTTTTCTATCACATTTCCAACAGGGAATCCATTGCTTAGAGCTTTAACTCGGTCTTCAAGCTCTTTGCCTAAGTAATTCCTTCTTTCTTTTTTGGTAACTATCCATCTATCAAAAATATCAAGAGAATCCTGATTTGTGAAAGAACTTCGACTTCCTAAGTCGACCATTTTCGCAAAGAAAGACATACTGGGCAGAGCTGTGAAAGACATTCTTTGGCGTCCCTCACTGAGACAAATATCAAAAAAATACTGAGCGACTTCGCTCTTCACAGGACCGCGAAGAATTAAATCACCGACACCGACATACCGTAACGGCTGATTGAATCGGCGATAATCAAAAAATATTGTGGGCCACGGTTTACACAATATTTTGGATAACGCTAAATCTGAATCTTTCTTCATTTTATTCAACGTGGCTTCTTTTTCCTCTTTCTCTTTTTCCTCTTTCTCTTCTTTCTGTCTTTCTTTTTTCTGCCTTTCTTTTTTCTGCCTTTCTTTATTTTCCATTTTTTTATTAACATCCACTTGCTTTGTATTTTCGTCTTCTTCCTCCTTTTGAGGACCTCGAATCAAGGCTCTCTCGTCAGCCCATTTAGTAATTAAAACGGCTGGGGTTCTGCCATAACACATGAGTACAAAGTAACTAAAGAAAATAATTTGGAAAGTTACGGCAATATGCCGTTTTCTTGGCAGCAATTTCAACGGTAAATCACGTTCTACACGTGAACAGAAGACTTCTGTCACTTTGATGAATAGAAGTTGTCCGCTTAGCCATCCGACGACAGTACTTAGCATAAACAAAAGGCTCCCACTATAACGGAATGGCATAAGGTTTACTAGTCTGGTATAAATAGATTGGCTGAAAAGGGCAGGATTTAGCAATTGGAGAATTAACCCAACAAGAAATTCTATTCCTGGATTGTTGATCTAAGGAAACAAATCGTTTATTGAAGGGACGAAGAAATCGGAAAACAGTATTTTAATAAAAATAAGAAACATTGAGATTACAAACACTAGAGTCATTGCATGAGGTTTGCATAATGCTGCATAAATAGGAAAAAAGTAAATGGATGAGAAGATTAGAACTTGACCTACAAAAGAACCGCTGATAATTATTTTTCCCGTAGAAATTATTCTATTATTATTTTCTTGCATAAGTAAGGACCTCAAGAAGTATATTTGGCCAGGGCCCATTGGCAATGTAGTCAAGAACCCATAATAAAAACCAAATATTACCATTGGACTAACCGTTTTTAACCATGATGATATCATGGTTAAAAGAGTGCTATAACTATAAATAGTCATATTATTATTCTCCTTGTTTGTTATTTGTGTTTTTTTATTTATTTTATTCTATTAAATACAAAAATAGATTACTAATTAATGTACATAATAGAATAAAATAAAATTATATTTTCTATTATATTAAGAGGAATTATCCTAGATGAATTAGTGTCTATTTATAATATTTATTTTCTATCAATAAGAATTATCCTCTATCCAACGTATCATTATAGATTATAATGATATATAATTATATATTTGATATGTAACGATCAATGATCTCCATCCATCTATGGAGATATTAGAAACAATTTAAAACATTGAAATTTGCGAAGGTTCGAATCCTTCCGAACCATAAGGAAAATATTAATATAAAAAACATGATATATATACATATATGTATTTTTTTAACACAAAAATAACAACACAAAAATAACAAAAAGGAGTACAATACTATGCCAACTAAATACTTGAATTAAAAGTAGAGTAATACTATTACTCTAAATTATCAACATGATTTCTATCCATCTATATCTGCAATAATATTATAAACACTTTTGCATTCTGTGTCAAGATGAATGATATCGTTGGTAGTGGTTGACCGCCACCACCCCTTGTCCCGGAAGCTTTTCGGAAGAAAGGGGATTGCTATCATGACATTTTATACCTATTATATAGCCTATAATATACATAGGAAGCTATAATATAGGCTTATAATATACATAGGAAGGCGGGGGTGTTCCACGAGTCTTGAACAAATCTTTGATTTAGTTTTCCAATCGTTCCTTGTTATAGGCGGTTCAAAGAACCGAGTATTGAACATATATGAGATATAAACCTTCGTTGTTCCTCAGTAGCTCAGTGGTAGAGCGGTCGGCTGTTAACCGATTAGTCGTAGGTTCAAATCCTATTTGAGGAGAACCTCAAATATAAAAGCAAGCTACTCCCCTGTCTTTTGTCTGATTTAGACAGTTGATTTGGAATAAATCTCTATTCGCTCTGACACGTTATGTCAAAACAATTAACTATTGATTAATGATTAATTAAATTTAATAGTAATTCGAATCCCAGCAATACTGGGATTATCCCGCTGTATATTTGTAATAATCTACACCCAAGGGCTAGTTCCTTTCAACTAGCCCACATTTATGAGCTAAGGCTGGTTATTATACCAGTAGTTTTGTATAGATGCATTCATCCATTCTTTCGAATGATGAAAATTCGAACAAACAAACATCTTTACTAATACTCCGATGCAAGCCTGGCAACCACTAGGCGGAAGAGTTAAGTTATAGAAGGTCACGAACATTTAATTATGTTCGTGTTTAATCTTGTCTCGGACGTACACTATTAGAATAATAACGCCATGTACTAACACTTGTTAGTGATCTCCTATCCCCCAATAGGAGTCTGGATAGAGACTATAGGTATTCGTAACTTTCTGACTGACTAGAAAGCAGTCAAAGTCACTCTACCGAACTAACAGTGTGTGGGCAAGGAGGGATTCGAACCCCCTGCACCGTGGTTCGTAGCCACGTGCTCTAATCCTCTGAGCTACAGGCCCAGTCTCCACGGGATCTGTTCTGTTCCCAGGAGTCCCTCCAAAAACCTTTCCTCAGCCTAAGATATTAAGATAAGAGTAGTTTCTCTCTATGAAAAAAGAGCAGGTATTGCGTTTCACAGTGTGGAGTGGAAAAGAATGTCGGGGTTTTGAGAAGATGACCTTTTAATTTTAAAAAAAGGTAAGTTCATTATCATCTTGACATTTAGCTATTTTTTCGCAGGGCTTCCCCTACAGTATCGTCACCGCAGTAGAGTTTAACCACCAAGTTCGGGATGGTTTGGTGTGGTTCCCCTACGCCTGAGACACCAGAATTTCAAACCATAAACGAAGAAGGACATAAGAGAACAGCATTATTGGCTAGTATTTGCCAAACTCTAATCCTGGCAGAGGCCCAAAGAAAGAGGTGTCCCGAGAACTCGGAATGTTACTTTTAGACTATTGAGTCTGGAGCTATCCCTCCCTAGACCCCTAGGTTTTTTCTAGGTAAAAAAGAAGGAAAGAAAAATAATTTTTTTTTAATTCGTCTTAAACCAATGAATATTTTGGTTTAGAATGAATATTTTGGTTTAGGACGAATATAGAATCGATCCCCTAATTATAGGGGATAACTAAATTAACTATTAATATTATATTTATTGTAAATAAATCTTATACTCTGTGTACAAGATCAGATCCATCGAGTCATGTACGAACAAGGTTCAAATCTTTCAGTCTGTTAGGATGCCTTAGCTGCATACATCACTGTACTTCCACTTGACACCTATCGTCTTATATTATAAACGGCTCATCTCGCCGTGACCTTATGGAGAGCACTCATCTTGAGGTGGGCTTCTTACTTAGAGGCGTTCAGCAGTTATCCGCTCCGCACTTGGCTACCCAACGTCTACCGTGGGCACGATAACTGGTACACCAGAGGTGCGTCCTTCCCGGTCCTCTCGTACTAAGGAAAAGTCCTCTCAATGCTCTAACGCCTGCACCGGATATGGACCGAACTGTCTCACGACATTCTAAACCCAACTCACGTACCGCTTTAATGGGCGAACAGCCCAACCCTTGGAACATACTACCGCCCCAGGTGGCGAAGAGCCGACATCGAGGTGCCAAACCTTCCCGTCGATGTGAACTCTTGGGGAAGATCAGCCTGTTATCCCTAGAGTAACTTTTATCCGTTGAGCGACGGCCCTTCCACTCGGCACCGTCGGATCACTAAGGCCGACTTTCGTCCCTGCTCGACACGTCGGTCTTGCAGTCAAGCTCCCTTCTGCCTTTGCACTCGAGGACCAATTTCCGACCGGCCCGAGGAAACCTTTGCACACCTCCGTTACCTTTTGGGAGGCCTACGCCCCATGGAAACTGTCTACCTGAGACTGTCCCTTAGACAGTAGGTTCTGACACAAGGTTAGAATTTTGGCTCTTTTAGAGTGGTATCTCACTGCTGGCTCAGGCCCCCCGGAAGGGGGCCTTCTTCGCCTTCCACCTAAGCTGCGCAAGAAGAGCCCAAAGTCAATCCCAGGGAACAGTAAAGCTTCATAGGGTCTTTCTGTCCAGGTGCAGGTAGTCCGCATCT
>JARHVA010004666.1:625000-737500 GCA_037957365.1 Torreya grandis | reverse complement strand
TCGCTTGCATTTCTGATGATGCAAGATGCATCTCGGCCGATGAAAATAATAATTATCATCGTGTCGCTCGCTCTCTTTCTAGCTCGTAAGCAGTGTATGAGCCCAACAAGTAATTAGCTCTCCCTGAAAAGGAGGTGATCCAGCCGCACCTTCCAGTACGGCTACCTTGTTACGACTTCACTCCAGTCACTAGCCGTGCCTTGGGCATTCCCCTCCTTGCGGTTAAGGTAATGACTTCGAGCATGGCTTACTTCCCTAGTGTGACGGGCGGTATGTACAAGGCCCGAGAACGAATTCACCGCCGTATGGCTGACCGGCGATTACTAGCGATTCCTACTTCATGCAGGCGAGTTGCAGCCTGCAATCCGAATTGAGGCCAGGTTTTTGAGGTTAGCTTGCCCTCGCGGGGTCACGACCCTTTGTCTCGGCCATTGTAGCACGTGTGTCGCCCAAGGCATAAGGGGCATGATGACTTGACATCATCCTCACCTTCCTCCGGCTTAACACCGATAGTCTGTTCAGGGTGCCAAACTATTATGGCAACTAAACACGAGGGTTGCGCTCGTTGTGGGACTTAACCCAACACCTTGCGGCACGAACTGACGATAGCCATGCACCACCTGTGTCCGCATTCCCGAAGGCACTCCTCTTTTTCAAAAGGATTCGCGACATGTCAATCCCTGGTAAGGTTCTTCGCTTTGCATCGAATTAAACCACATGCTCCACCGCTTGTGCGGGCCCCCGTCAATTCCTTTGAGTTTCATTCTTGTGAACGTACTTCCCAGGTGGGATACTTAACGCGTTAGCTGCAGCACTATACGGGTCGATACGTACAGCACTCAGTATCCATCATTTACGGCTAGGACTACTGGGGTCTCTAATCCCATTTGCTCCCCTAGCTTTCGTCTCTAAGTGTCAGTAACGGCCCAACAGAGTGCTTTCGCCCGTTGGTGTTCTTCTCGATCTCAGCGCATTTCACCGCTCCACCGGAAATTCCCTCTGCCTCTACCGTACTCCAGCTTGGTAGTTTCCACCGCCTATCCAGGGTTGAGCCCTGGGATTTGACGAAGGACTTGAAAAGCCACCTACAGACACTTTACGCCCAATAATTCCAGATAACGCTTGCATCCTCTGTTTTACCGCGGCTGTTGGCACAGAGTTAGCCGATGCTTATTCCTCAGATACCGTCATTCCTTCTTCTCTGAGAAAAGAAGTTTACGACCCGTGAGCCTTCTTCCTTCACGCGGCATTGCTCCGTCAGGCTTTCGCCCATTGCGGAAAATTCCTCACTGCTGCCTCCCGTAGGAGTCTGGGCCGTGTCTCAGTCCCAGTGTGGCTGATCATCCTCTCAGACCAACTACTGATCAAAGCCTTGGTAAGCCATTGCCTCACCAACTAGCTAATCAGAAGTGAGCCCCTCCTTGGGCGGATTCCTTCCTTTTGCTCCTCAGCCTACCTCTATGAGGTACTAACTCTATAGGGTATTAGCAGCCGTTTCCAGCTGTTGTTCCCCTCCCAAGGGCAGATTCTTACGCATTACTCACCCGTTCGCCACTAGAAACACCACTTCCCGTTCGACTTGCATGTGTTAAGCATGCCGCCAACATTCATCCTGAGCCAGGATCAAACTCTCAATGAAATTCAGAGTTGCATTATTTATTACTTATAGCTCCCTTCTTCGTGGACAAAGCCAATTCAGAATTATCTATCATCTAAATAGATATGATGATATTTTATCATTATCTCATCTATAAAAGACATTTAATTTGATAATTATACCATTTATCATATTATTTGATCACCTTATCAAAGTACTAAGATGTTAGTCTTAATTAACATTCTGACTTAATTATAATATTAAGTTTAATCTTGATATTAATATCATATAGATTATATATACTATATATAATAGTAGTAAAAAACTATTATATTAATATATACATTAATATATTAATGTATTCTTGTCTCCTAGTGGGATGTTAAATCCCATTTAACATTATGGCCATCCTTACTCCCTTATGTCAACCCCCTAGCCTCTTTTTATCACGAAAGAAGAGAGCGAATAGAACTCAAAATATAAGGATTCATATTATTTAGGGATAATCAGATTTGAACCGATGACTTTCACCACGTCAAGGTGACACTCTACCACTGAGTTATATCCCTTCCCTACCTCCATCTGGAAGGAAAACTATAAGAACTTACCAAAGAATCGAGAAACTCAACACCACTATCCCATTATTCTCTGGGAGCTAGGTCTTGTTTTCACACTCTCTCAAAACCTTGGTTGAAAAAAATAAAAAAGAGAATGGACCCAGTCGTTAACTTCAATTAAATGAATTATAAATAATTAACGAAATAAGATATAATCTGTAACTAAGCTACGCTTTCACCTATACCTAGTAAGCAAAAGTTATCTCTTCTCCGTATACTTTTTAATTTATTATGTTTAAAATAAATTAAATTGCCTCCATGTTGATTGTCGAGTTGAAACAAGTGAAACCCTCTGCTCTCTCATGGTACAATCTTTTTCCTATTGAGTTATCACTTTTCTCTCAATCCAAACAAACAAGATGACTGATACTAGCAATCAGTCAAAAGACAAAACTTATCGAGCCAGCGGTAGCGGACCATTAACTAAGAAAAAATAACTTTTTTCTTAGATTTTACTCGGCTATATTAACAATTTAAAGACACAGCCGCTCGGAACATATATCCTATTTAGATCGTTTTAACATAGGTAATCGAAATGATCCTGGGCAACGCAACCAAACCATGCCATGCCACCCAAAGCAAAGCACGAAAGTCAAAATATTTTATCAAATCGATTCCTAGTTAAATAATGCATAACTACACGGATAAGCTCACGTTAACCCGTCAATTTTGAATCTAATTTGTGATTTAAAAAAATGATATATCGAGATATCAAAAAAATTAGCATGTAATAAATATAATAATTATAAATTCGTGCAAAAAATTTATTCAAACCCTCTTTAATAAAGAAAGAAGAATCCCAAAGGATTATTTGGCATAGTTTTTTTATAAAAAACTAGTATTAATAATATATTTATTCGTGTTTGATTAGAACACGAAAACTAACTAAATATGTTTTAGTTCCCCTTTGGAACATAATGAAGGAAAGGAATACTTGAATAACGAAAAGAATCAAATTTATCCTATTTCAAAAGAATTGAACGAGAAGCCGTATGAGGTGAAATTCTCATGTACGGTTTTGTACAGTGACGGTAAAGGTAACTTATCTGTCAACTTTTCCACTATCACCCCAAAAAAACCGAACTCTGCCTTACGTAAAGTTGCCAGAGTACGATTAACCTCTAAATATGAAATCACTGCTTATATACCTGGTATTGACCATAATTTACAAGAACATTCTGTAGTATTAGTAAGAGGTGGACGGGTGAAAGATTTACCCGGTGTAAAATATCACATAATTCGAGGAATCTTAGATGCTGCCCCAGTAAAAAATCGTAAACAAGGGCGTTCTAGTGCGTTGTATATTCTTATCTAAGATTTGTATCATTTTGATATGATGCCATGTCAATTTCTAAAAACATGGAAAGTATATGGCTAACCTAATAACGAACGTTTTGTAAGGGGACTAGAGCAGGCTAAAACAAACAATCTTATTTATTATTTAAAGTCAATTTGGAACTACTTCTATGTCTAAGGTTCAATATTGAATTCATTTCATAAGTTTTCCCTTACTTTGCGTGTGTCAACAAAAAATTAAAATGCCTTGACCTTTTCAGAACAGGTTCAAGTCAAATAGCAATGATTTGAAACACCTTTTAATACGCAATTTTTTTAACCTAAGGACTTAATCATATAGATATAGAAAATACAAGATTTCTAATCATAGCAAAACCAAGGAAACGGATACTCAATTGATAATGAGTAAACATAATTCTATGCATAAGGAATAGACCTCATATATGCAGATAGAATCATGCAGAAAGCCGTATACGACGAAAGGCGTATGTACGGTTTGGAGGGAGATCTTTCATAGCTTTAGAGATCTACCCTACAATATGGAGTTAAAAAGCCAAAATAAATGATCATTAGTCTTTATGAGAAAAAATTTGTGAACCTTTTTCGCACTCATGTCACGGCAAAGTACTGCAGAAAAAAAAATTGCGAAATTTGATCCGATTTATCATAATCGAGTAGTTAATATGGTCGTTAACCGTATTCTTAAACACGGAAAAAAATCATTGGCTTATCGAATTCTTTATCAATCTCTAACAAAAATTCAACAAAAAACAGAGAAAAATCCACTAATTGTTCTACGGCAAGCAATACACAAAGTAACTCCCAAATTGATAGTAAAATCAAGACGTGTAAGTGGATCAACTTATCAAGTTCCCATGGAAATAAGATCTAAAAAAGGAAAAGTACTTGCTATTCGTTGGTTATTAGGGTCATCTCGAAAACGTTCTAGTCGAAATATGCATTTCAAATTGAGTTACGAATTAATGGATGCTGCCAGAGAGAAAGGCAATGCTATACGCAAGAAGGAAGAGACTCATCGAATGGCAGAATCCAATAAAGCTTTTGCACATTACCGTTAATCCAATGTATGGAAAGATCCATGGATCTACCTATTCTAATCAGTAAAATAACGTCAACTTTATCAAAATTGATACAGATATTTATTGATAGGAAAGCAAAAGAAAAAGAAGAATGAAAAATAAATTTTTTATAAAAAACGATAAAAGGATATTTGTGGATTAATATTAAATCTTATTCTTCAGGATCATTTAGATAAATTTTAAATTAAATGAATATTGATCGGAGATTAACTGAAGTTACTAAATCATGGTCTGACATTTACAAAATAAAAACTTCATTTTCAATTATACCTTTACATCATTTTATATGAAAGAGTTTCATTTGCTTCTCTTCCATGGAAGTTCCATTTTTCCAGAATGTATCTTAATTTTAGGCCTATTTCTTCTTCTAGTGATCGATTTTATTTTTGACCAGAAAGATAAAGCTTGGTTCTATTCCATCTCTTTAACAAGTTTAGTACTAAGCATAGCGTTCTTGTTATTTCAATGGAGAGAACAACCTATGATCAGTTTTTTTGGTAATTTCCAAACAAACAATTTTAGCAAAATATTTCGATTTCTCATTTTACTATGTTCAACTTTATGTATTCCTCTATCCGTGGAATACATTCAATGTAGAGAAATGGCTGTAACAGAATTTCTGTTATTCATATTAACAGCTACTTTAGGAGGAATGTTTTTATGTGGTGCAAATGATTTGGCAACTATCTTTGTAGCTTTAGAATGTTTCAGTTTATGTTCTTATCTATTATCGGGATATACCAAAAGAGATGTACGGTCTAATGAAGCTATTATGAAATATTTACTTATGGGTGGGACAAGTTCTTCTATTCTTGTTTATGGTCTTTCTTGGCTATATGGTCTATCCGGTGGAGAGATTGAACTTCAAGAAATAGCCAATGGTCTTATAAATACACAAATGTATAACTCTCCAAGAATTTGGATTGCGCTTATATCTATAACTGTAGGAATTGGATTCAAGCTTTCTCTAGTTCCTTTTCATCAATGGACCCCCGACGTATATGAAGGAGTGCGATTCGTTTTACAAATTAATTAAGAATAAATCTCTTCTTTAGAGGTGTTTTTATAAATAAAAACTCTGTGGACATGTGGAAGAAAGGCCAACTCGGACTAAGACATCACTTTTACCAAAAATTGCTTTTTCGTTGAATTAAGGTAAAGCAAAGTCAAAAAACTAAATTGTTTGAATAAACAATTCAATTTTTAAAGTTAGTTATTACGGGTAGTTCTTACAAAGGATCAGACTAATGACGTATACAATATTTTTATTCTCAACGTAGATGCTACATAGTCAGTTTTCATTCTTCAAAGACTACGAGTGTAAAAAAAGGGCATCCGTCAATCAAAAAGATTACCCTAAGATGAATATCTCATGGCTATTCAGAACGAATTAAATTAGATGGTTCTTTATTTTTTATTAGTTTTGAATCTTTCAGACCCAAAGTCGAAAAATCAGAAATAAAAATAAGTAATTTTGATTTACCATAGGAACCGCTGAGGAAGGATTCCTCGTCAAGTTAAGGATTAGTGATTCTTTCTATCGATTGAATAGATTCAGTCTTATACATACACGAGGAAGGTAATTAAAAAATAATAATAATAATCAAACGATTAAGCTATTCTTTTTTAACACTTACTAGCCGTGCGAGAAGAAAGTCTCACGCACGGTTCTGAATGAGAGAAAGGAGGGAGGAATCCCCTTTTCAACTCTAACTCTCCCACTCCAGTCGTTGCTTTTATTTCTGTTATTTCAAAAGTAGCTACTTCAGCTTTAGCCACTAGAATTTTTGATATTATTTTCTATTTTTCATTGAACGAATGGCATCTTCTTTTGGAAATATTAGCTAACATTCGGGATTATGCAGGATTATATACGAAAGATCCTTTTTCAGCTTTGTCTTTAGCTTTATGTCTGCTATCTCTAGGAGGTATTCCTCCATTAGCAGGCTTTTTTGGAAAGCTTTATCTTTTCTGGTGTGGATGGCAGGCAGGTTCCTATTTATTGGTTTCGATAGGACTTTTTATGAGTGTTATTTCAATATATTATTATCTTAAAATAATTAAGTTATTAATGACTGAACGAAACAAAGAAATAACTCCCCACGTGCAAAATTATAGATTATCTTCTTCAATCTCAAAAAATTATATCAAATTCAGTATGATTGTATGTGTAATAGCATCTGCTCTACTGGGAATAGTCATGAATCCAATTGTTGCAATTGCTCAGGATACATTATTTTAAGATCTATTTATTTAGTCAATCTTTTTCTTACGAACTAAAAGAACTAGTAGATTTTTACTCATATCCTTAAAATTACAGGGAATAGGCTGAAATTATAGAATGAACTTCTAATTAAAAATTCAAGTTGATTTTGTAATTTAATTAGAAGTTCATTCTATACCATTAAATAAACATTTTATTTATGTTATTCAAACGTTTGTAAATAGATTATACATCTCTCGGTTCTAAGAGATAAGTTTAACATAGGATTAAACTTAACATATTAGTTATTTGGGCAACACAATACTTATGGTTTCTATTGAATCGAAAAAAAAGTGTTTGATCATAATATATCGTAATATTATAAATATTAATTATCGATAATAAAAATTCAAAATAATTGGATGATCTAATAATATTAGACCATGACTTATATTACGGATCAATATTGTAATACTCCAATACTTTATCCTTGTTAGCCATTTCTATTCCACATATAACAATATGTGATTATAATATCGATAGATATTTTATTCATGAAATAAAATTCACTTTTGGGATGCCTTGATGGTGAAATGGTAGACACGCGAGACTCAAAATCTCGTGCTAAATAGCGTGGAGGTTCGAGTCCTCTTCAAGGCATATATATTGTAATGCCTATTGCCTGATGAATTCGATCATATTAGATCAAATTCATCAGGCAATAATAATAATTATTTCCTTATCTTTTTTTGATAATAAAAAAATATTTCATAAAATGTTTGTTATTTCATAATGTTTGTTCAAGCAATTCATACATAGAATAAATAATAATTCATCGAACAATTAAATTATTCCACCATGGTAGCCCTAAAATTCTTGTTTCATAGGGCTATAACTAATGAGAATAGGAAATAAAATGCATTATAAAATTATAAATTACTTTAATTAAAAAAGTAATAAAAAATAAACAAATTTAAGGTGGATTGCTTTTTTTTTACATTAATAAATGTATCTTTTTTCCTAATCATTATTAGATTGAATGAAGGAATTAAATTGAAAAGAATCTATTATAAATCCCTTCCAAGGTCTTGAAAGATCTGGAAGTTGTAATATATATTTAACAAATATACCGACGTTGTATCCCTCTACAAGTATCCCTTTCTCAAAATAAAAAGGGTAGGAGAAAAGTATACTATAACTACAATAATAATAAATATTGAGTAAGCATAGTAGAGCAATAAATAATTGCTCAGCAAGTTAAAAAAAAACTAACTTAACTCTTTTTACTATGCTTATTCTTAAATGGTCGCAATATAAATCTTGATTGATCTAGTCCTTGTTATTCTTATTCAATCCTTCCGCTAATAAGCAATTAATGTCATTCCGAGAAAGCCATTTTGTTTTTAATAATGTCTTGAAAATTTTCAATAACATTCCGTTAGTGAGGAATAAATTTGATAAATATTCATAACTTTCGGATAAAGTATTATAAATGAAACATTCATTAGATAATAAATCTATATTTTCCCTTTCTCCTTCAATCAAAAATTGTTTGAATTTATTATCTCTTGTCTTTTCACGCAACCAACGGTCATACATTAACATTGGACGATATGGATACACACGTCTCAATCGGATACCAATTTATTGAAAGCGTTTGAAAGCTTCAAAATGCTCCTTAAGCTCAATCTTAATTTTAGGAGACAAATCATTGTTATTATCCACAATTTTAATTCCTAAGGCTATTTTCCTCACCCTTTTTTTTCTTACTATAGATTTTATCATTTTTTTTATGCCCCTTATTACTCTTGCTGAAGAGTAAGTAAGATAAATCCTTTTCAGGAGTTCTTGAGGAACAAAAAGTTCTCCTCGTAAAAAAGCAGGGTGCTTATTTGCAAAGCGAATACTCACGGGATCCCAAAGAAATCGCCGAGCTAGACAGATTATTGGTGTATCTAAAGGTTTATATTCCTTTGCATACTCTTCTGTATCAAATTGATATATTCCCATATTTTTAAACCTATTGTATAATGATCTTGCTTCCCAGAAAGCATCTAGCTTTCTTTGTGGAACATCGGAAGGATCATGATAAACAGGAAAGGGGTCGTAAGACGACAGAAATTTCTTCCAAAACAAACTGGAAAGACGGGTTGGCCTTTCTTGAAACCCTCCGAACAGATGAAGATAATCCAATAAAGGGTTATCTATTGTTATATCTTTTATATGATCGAATCGATTACTGCGAATAAAACTAAAATGCCAAGTCCTAGGAGAACAAACTATGTCAGTGCGTAATTCTCCTACGTAGGAGTACTTCAATTCTTTAGATAGAACGATCTTATCTACTATAGAAGATAATCCTTTTTGCATCATATCTCTTTTGAATTGAGGAGCAATTGTGATGTGATTTTTATCAGAATTGTTTCGATGTATTGTTACCAACCATGGAAACTCTTCCAGAAGACTCTGTAAAAGACTGGAAGCTAGAGCGAAATCATTTGCAATGAAAAGATCAACAGGAGTCCAATTCTCTCTATTTGATTCCGATAGAAACCAACAATCTTGAGCTATTGATCCGGCCAAGCAACCCAAAATATGATAGAATATGGTTAATTCCTTCACAGCTGTTCCAGCAATTGAAGGTTCTAAATACCAGTCATGCAAATAGTATGCTCTTCGACCCTGTAAGTCCGTTCTAAGATTTAGGAAATTCCTGCAATACGTCAGTTTATTTTGTATAATAGCTTTTCCTATCTTATAAGGAAGTACTTTATAAATATTACTGAATTGAAACTTCAAATTGTTTGGAGCCCAACTTGGTCTATACATAGCTTCTTCAATTATCCTATTGCTTATAGCTGAAGTGTTTTGGCTAATACTAATTAGCCAGATGTCATTGGCAAGATTTGCCAAATCTAGTGTAGTAAAACCTCTGGTCGTTAATCCAAATTCATCATAACAGTTCCAATCTTTTTTCAAATAGAGCCCTTTGCTATGTAGAAGCAAAGGAAATTCCTTTTCTCGATGTGGGGCAGGAAACTTTTTAGTATTGATAAATGTATCGAATCTTCGTTTACCATAAGGAGGAGTTATTAGAACTGGATCCACTTTTTTAGGAATATGAGTCGAAGCAATAACAACAATATTTTGTTTTATATTGGTTTCTTCCTCATAATCACTAATATGATATGTATCTCCAAGGAGTTCCCTCAATAATGCAGTAAGGTAGAAGTGATCATTCAGTTCATGAATGCTTGGAATCCATATGACGCAAGGATACATCAATTTTGCCAATTTTAGGGCAAACATGAATTGGCAAAATCTTCTCGCATAATACTCCGGAGATAAATGCTCTCCTCGATCATGCCGAAAGTTTTTCGGTTTTTTTTCATAAGAATCATTTTCATTTATGTCTTGCGGTCTACCTGACCAGCCTAGAGACCTAAGGACCTTTTCATGCTCAAGGTATGATTTCTTAGCTGAAGATGTATACTCAGCTTCATAGTTGAGCAGAAGTCTCTCCTGCTTCAAAATTTTTTTAGGAGATATTCTTATTAAAGGTAGATAAGAATCTGCTGCTAGACTTTTGGCCAAATACGATCGTCCAGTTTCCCTAGGCCCTATCAATAAAATTTGATTTGATAGGGACGGTAACGGGTAGAGTTGGAAAAATCTCACTTGGTGAGATAGAGATGGGTGAGTTGGCAGAGAGGTCATCTGCTGCTGAAAAACACGGAAGACCCACCTTTCTGCTAGAGAAAAGGAATCAAACTCATAATTCATTAGACCTATTTTATTCATTTGACCTAGCTGAATAGTTTCAGCTAGATATTTAAAGTAAAGAAGTCCCGGGTGTTTCCCTTTCTCGAAATATTGAGAAAAGAAACCATTAGGGGGAGTTAACTTCGATTCAAATTGAGAGATTCGTTCTTGTACTGAAAACAATCTATTCTCTTTCAAAAAGAAATCATCCGCTCCGTATTCGTACAAAACTCTATTTAAAAGTGATTTCAATCTCCTACACTTTTTGAAAGGCCAGGAAGACCATTTACAATTTTTGACGTACCAAATTTCCAATATTTGGGATAATCCTATATCATTATAATCCCTCTCCATATTTACAAAATCGAGGAATGTCAGCCAGCAACCATACCAAGAGAAATTATAATAAAATCTGTGCATTTTAAAAGAATGCATGATTTCTCCTACCTTCATAAAGTAGGGCTCATACTCTAAATCTTTGAGAAGCTCGACATTGCTATAAAAGTTAATCAAACATGAGGGAACTCCGCAGAAAAAAGAGAAGAAAAATACAATGAAAATAAAAATAAATTTATCATACTCCCGAACATTTCGTATATATTTCCATGTATCAAATGATATTGACTTATCCTTTCCCTCAAATACCGTTTGATTAATTGGTTCTTTCCAATCCAAAAGATTCCAATAGGATAAAAACATACTCAATTTAGGGATAAATTTCGCTCTAACTTCCCATTCTAGAAGTTTATAAAATTGATGAGAGAGTGCCCACAAAATATTCAAAGTATGATTCCAATTATCCGTAATATCGTGCAAAATGATATTGAATTGATCACTAATACTTATTAGTATTTGCGGAAAAGTAATAGAAAATAAATTATCAATATATTTCCACCATGTAGAAGTAAAAAACCATGATGTATATGTTTGAAACAAATCCCATTTCTCAAAAAGCATATCTATTTGAGAGATCTTATAAAATAGGAGAATCTTTCATTTTTCTTTCTTCAAATTATCAACTATGATATTATCTTCAATTATTTTTTTTTGACTTTCTGCCGAACTATATTTTTCTTTTTCTGCAAATTTTTTCAGTTTGAAAGAGATTTCTGATAGTAAATCATCTTGATAAGATTGATTTTGAATCAGACCCATGTTCGAACTAACACCCTTTTTAGGGTACTGATTGGGGTTGTTTTTTTCTGAATGTGAACTAGTTAAAAAAGGATGGCAAGAACTTTTGTCAAAATTGACGATTTGTTGGCTTATTAAAGGAGTTCTATATATCTTTTCAATCGAGGAAATATCTATTTTACTATGAACAAATGAATTCAATTGAGTAAGTAAATTTGACGATTTGTACAAGTCATGGATTAACACTTGGTCAAGTAAATATTTAGCCAATAATAAATTTACTTGTGACTTGATGAGTGAAATAGTTTCTTTCTCTGAGTTAATAGGTCTAATAGACAAGACCTTGTTATGGATGGGAACAAGATTGAATAATTGTCCATATATAAGATTCTTGTTTTTGATATGAATCCTTTCCATGTAAGAAGCTAATCTTTTTTTATAATTTAAACGAGGATGATGTAAATAATCTAAAAATTCAAATGTATTTGCTTTGCAAAAAACAACTCTCAATGAGTTTTGATTAGATAGTTTTAAAGGATTTAACCAATTGTCTCGATCATTGAATATTGTCGAAATACCACTGTTATCAAATAATTCCATGTAATTTTTTTCATTATCGAATAAGTCAATAATCGATTGATTCAGCGGTTTCTCATTCAAACCTAATGAGGCTATTGTTCCTTCATCGATCAAAGATTCCAATCTTTGTGAAAAATTGGAGATTGATTTAGATTTGCTGGACTTTTTAATCGGTCTGATATCTTTATCATTATCATCCAAAATGATACCAAATTTTTTTTTGGTACTTCCAGACCAACCAAAATATTGAGTAGCACATAATTCAATTGGATCGAACACTCTGTTTTTCAAATTGTTTTGTTTAGAAATAGACACAAGACGTTTCAACCCTTTTTTCAAATATTTGATCTGAATGGACAATGCATTAATATTCAAACTTCGATTTATATTTTTGAAAGTTCGAAGAATAGAGTGATTGAACCATTCTTTCTGATATTTTTTCCAACTTGATGAATGCTGGTTAATTGCATGTTTTGTTCTATTATTCAAAAGATCTTTTCTTATCCGATTTGTTCGAATTTGATCTTTCAAATTCCAACTGAACCTTTTGATTAAATAGAATCTATTAAATCCTTTTTTCAATTCTAAATATAATAGAATATATATTTTTTTCCATTCCAAATAGTACTTCTGGAACACTTTTGAAAAAGGATACTCATCTAATGCAGTTTTGGATTCTAAATCGTCCAATGCAGGATCCGATCCTAAAGAGTACTTAGCGTACTCATTAAATACTTTGGATAAAGAGTATTTAATTAATGCGTTCTTCAAAAGATAGAATCTCTTGAATGCTTTTTCAAGATGCTCGTCAGCTTTAATCTTATATTGATTCAATATTAGTCGTACCGAAGTTTCAGTTTCATCATTCTTTGTTATTATTCGATCTACATATTGATTCTCTTTATCAATAATATTGAGTAACACAAAGAAAGAATTTTCTTTTAATTGATCTTTGTAGTTGAAGATCTGAGTCAATAATATATTCTTGTTCAGTTCATAAAATTTATTCATGTGAGACAGGGCTATTTCACTATCGTAAGCCTGATTAGGCTTAGTTATTGATAGAGTAAATTCATCCGTTATTTTCAGAATAATTTTTTTCAATTGAAAATCATTGTTTAATGGGAATTTTTCTTTGGTTTCATCACAAGATGAAGAAGATATCGAAGGTAAACTCTGGTTCACAAATCGAATACAATTAAATTGATTTATATCTCTTCTAATATTCCATCCGGGATCTGATGAAATATCATAATTTGCAGAAGAAATTTGAAGATATGTTTTGACCTTCCATAGATCAACTATCCTATTCCTTTCTGATCTCCTGAAATATTGAAAAGCATCTTGTCGCCTTTTCAATAATTTTAATTTTTCAATGGGTTTCTTGGGAGTACTAACATTTATACATGATTGATCTATTGAAAAATGATCAATACATGATTGATCTATTGAAAAATGATCAGACAATCCTTTCCAAAATTTCGACTCTGAGAACGAATAAGATTCTTTTGTTCGAACTGATTCTTCTTGTTCGATTTCTTCTTGTTCGCTTTCTTCAATTCGAAAATTAAAGACTATATTCATCCATTTGAATAGCTTTCGACTAGGACGTTTTCGCTTTTGTGTTTGAACTGATTTTTCTTCAATTTCTCCAATTCCGAAATCTTCTGGCCTTGAAGATAAATCAAATTCTCTTGTTTGAGCTGATTTTTCTTCAATTTCTTGTTCAATTTCTTGGTCAATTTCTTGTTCAATTTCTTGGTCAATTTCTTGGTCAATTTTAGAATCTTCTGGTCTTGGAGATAAATTAAATTCTCTTGTTTGAACTGATTCTTCTTCTAATTGCTTTGTTCCGTTTTTATTAATAGATTCGTTTATTTTAATCCATTCACTAAATTTTATAGGTTCCCAAAACTCATTTTGAGTTGAATTGAAAGTTGAATCAATCTGCCATTCGATATCGTTCGAATCGTTCTCCGAATGACTTTCCCAACTTATTGGTCCTGGGTTCTCTGAGATTATATCATTTTTATAATTCAAATTTGTGTCGAAACTTGAGAAAACCCAAACATGTTCTTTTGGATTGAGCAAGCAACGTTGATATCTTCTTTTGTTTTTTGGCAAAGACATAAACATATGCGGAAATAGCAACACTTTTTTATTTCCAAACCCAAAACGATGTACAGATATGTCCATATGTATCAAATTTAATCTATTTCTTTGAACTAAAGAGCGACTATTTAAATAATATATAAGTAATGGTAATGTAAGTACCATTAAAGCTTTTAATGCTTGACCCTTTAAACTAAATATACGTAGATCACGTATAAGTAAAGTACTAAGAATCTGAAAGTCAAAGAGCTTAATAACACTTTCTCGACCAGAAAATATTTGAGTTATCAATCTCACCAAATTGGATTCGGTCCATGGATTGAAAACTCCCATCATGTTCACTTGAAATCTCGACTGAATGCTATATAACCAAAATGTTTTTCGGTGTTTTTTCATAGTTTTTAATAATATTATTATAAAATATATGTTAATTAGAACAATAATTAATTAATTAAGTTAATACAACTTTTTAGACAGTTTTGTCTAATTCTATCTTAGCAAGATAGTTTATTGCTATTAATATTGATTTGGAAAGATTTCGATCTTTCAATAGATTCAAGAACTTTGTTTTTGTCCGTATATAACAAATTTCTATTATTGTAAACGTAATAGATAAATCCTCTTCTTTCTTTTTTTTTTTTTTTCTATATTCGGTTTGGTATCTATAGATTGATATAGATGTAGATATATATATATATACATCTGTTATATATTTTATATAGATCGATAATGTATTGTCAACACTATCCCTGTTTCCTGTTAAAAAAAGTAAACACAAATAATCTTCCTCTCTTCTGCTATATAGAAGCAGATATATTATACTACCATAAGTAATTATTGCATTTTGATAAAATATATCTCCATCTCTGTAAACAGGAGAAACAACTCTCTTTGGATATTTTTTGGTATCTATAGATCTATTATATCTATCTAAGAGTCTAATTGTCAAATTATCATATTTTAGTATACATGAATGTATTATAATTTAAAAATGACAAAGATGTGTCATATATATCTATTTAATTATTGAAAATAATAAGCATTATTTGAATTAAGTATAAGAAGAGATAATTAAATTGGTTAATCTGAGTCAATACTTATTATTATTAATATTGACTTATTATTATTTTTTTTGCTTTAACATCCATGGCTGAATGGTAAAAGCACCCAACTCATAATTGGAAAGTTGCGGGTTCAATTCCTGCTGGATGCACTTGCATTCTACTCAGAATAAACAGTTATTGCATTCTACTCAGAATAAATAACTTTTAGATGGAAGAATCGCAAACAGCGAGACTATTTCTATTCAATTAATTAATTAAATATCGAGAATACATTAGGTCTGTACTGGTTTTTTATTCCTAACTTATTCATATAAGTTTAAGTATGATATATTCATACAATATAGTTTAATTATTTTTATCTATAATTAAATATGGATTGGTGGATATGGGCATTTGTATTTCCTTTTTAAAAGATAGTAAGGGAGTAAATATTTATGGATGAGGTTCAATATCTAGATTTAGTATTTACAGAAAAAAGTATTTGTCTATTTGAAAAAAATAAATATATTTTAAATGTCGATTCGGGATCGACTAAAACAAAGATCAAAAATTGGATTGAACTTTTCTTCAATGTTAAAGTAATAGGAGTTAATAGTTATCGACCCCCGCAAAAGAGAGAAAAAAGGGAAAAGATTAAGCTAATAATGAAAAATCGAATGCCTTATAAACGTATGATTATTACACTAAAACCAGGTTATTCTATTCCACTTTTTCCTTATAAATGAAACTTATAATAAATAACATGACCAACCAAACTTTTACTCCAGGCACACGTTATAAATCCCTATCAGGTTTCGATGGAAGAGTCCAGTCTCATCCACAAAAAAAATTGACCTCTGGTCAGCATCATTGTGGGAAAGGTCGTAATAACAGAGGAATTATTACCATACGACATAGAGGAGGAGGTCACAAGCGTCTATATCGCCAAATAGATTTTTGGCGAAATGAGAAAAACATATTGGGGAAAATTGTAACAATAGAAAGCGATCCTAATAGAAGTGCATATATTTGTCTTGTGCACTACAAAGATGGTGAAAAGACATATATTTTGCATCCGAGAGGGGTCATGATTGGAGATAATATTTTTTCTGGTCCAAAAGCTCCTATTTCAATGGGAAATGCCCTACCTTTGAGTGCGGTTTGAATTATTAATTTACGTAATCGGAAGCAACCGATTAGGTTTACAACAAAACCTAAAAATCTATCACTGATCCAACTAGGATACTTTGATGGGATCAACCCCAAAGGGAAACTGAGGATAAAGAAGAGCGGGTGATTGAGTTCAATAGTTTCTGTAATTATTGGCTACCGAGATATGATAATATGGAGAAGACTGAGTTGTCTGAAGCATAAAAAAATAAGGTAAAGGAACCCTTGTTACGAAGAGAAAGACAAGTAACTCACATTTGATTTGATGGTCAAAGGCAGATTCGGAGCTGAACAGTGAGAATATTTTTTAGAGAATAAAAAAATATTATTATTTAAAATGCCTCCTATGTTATCCGGCATATGCGGAAGTATTGACGTAATTTGATAAAGTCATTCATTCTGAATGCTACATGAAAAAAGAACATAAGCCAGATGATGGAATAGAGAAACCTAGGATGTAGAGAATCAGGACATAAGGGATTTTAAATATGCCCTCCTAGATCCCTAGATAATATACTATATAGATAGTATATTTACTACTAGAATAATGTACAAATTAACATCCAGAAAGCTGTATGCCCTGAGAGAGGCTTGTACAGTTTGGGAAGGGATTTTTACAAACTAAAGGTCTACTTCAACCAATATACCCTTAGGTACGACTATACATAATGTCGAAATACAAGTTGGAAAAGGTGGACAATTAGCTAGAGCGGCGGGTGCTGTAGCAGAACTAATCGCAAAAGAAGGCCGATTAACCAAATTAAGATTACCATCTGGGGAGGTTCGTTTAATATCTGAGAACTGTTCAGCAACAATTGGACAAGTAGGCAACGTTAAATGGAAAAATAGAACTTTGAGTAAAGCTGGATCAAAACGTTGGCTGGGTAAACGTCCTGAAGTAAGAGGAGTAGTTATGAATGCTGTGGACCATCCTCACGGAGGCGGTGAAGGAAGAGCCCCAATTGGTAGGAAAAAACCCCTAACCCCTTGGGGTTATAGCGCACTTGGAAGAAAGAGTCGGAAGAGAAATAGATATAGTGATGTTTCAATCCTTCGTCGACGTAAGTAGGAGTAGTTGGAAATCCATTTTTTATAAAAAAAAGAAAGGTAAATCAAAAGAGAGGTAATTGACCATGGCACGTTCACTAAGAAAAAATACTTTTGTAGCTAATTATTTGTTGAGGAAAATAGACAATCTAAACATGAAGAAAGAAAAGAAGATAATAGTGACTTGGTCCCGAGCATTTGCCATTGTACCCGCAATGATTGGTCATACCATTGCTGTTCATAATGGAAAAGAACACTTACCCATTTATATAACAAATGGTATGATAAACCACAAATTGGGGGAATTCGCACCTACTTTTATTTTCCAGGGGCATGCAAAAAAAGATAAAAAAGCGAGAAACAATAAAAAAGCAAAAAAATAAAAAAAATTTTAGAGAGAAACAATAAAAATATCGTTGTGAATAGTACACATAATTCATTGTGGAGGATGAAGATGGTAAATAATAGTCCAAGTACAAAAACACGGGCTTTGGCCAAACATATACGTATGTCTTCTAATAAAGCACGTAGAGTAATTAATCAAATTCGTGGTCGTTCTTATAAAGAAGCACTTATTATAGTGAGTTGGATGCCTTATGGAGCATGTTATCCCATATTAAAAGTAATTCGTTCTGCAGCTGCAAATGCTAATCACAATATGGGTTTAAACGAAGACAATTTATTTGTCAGTAGAGCTGAAGTGAATGAAGGTGCTCTTTTCAAAAGATTTCAACCTAGAGCCCGGGGATGGGGTTATCCCATACAGAAACCCACTTGTCATATAACTATTGTATTGGAAGAAAAATAAAAAATATAAAATATCCAAATTAGATGGAATAATAATCCATTTATGTTGCAAGTAGAATACCTGGAAAAAGTACCAAAAAGATAGAAATATATGGGAAACAAAATAAATCCACTTGGTTTTAGACTTGGTTTTACTCAAAACCATCGTTCTCTTTGGTTTGAACAAAGGAATTATTCCAAAGATTTACGAGAAGATGAGAAAATACATAATTGCATTATAAATTATGTACGACATATAAAAGGTTCCTCAAATTATGGAGGAATTACACGTATAGAAATTGTAAAAAATGCTGATTTGATTAAGGTCAACATATATATCGGATTTACCGACTTGTTCATCGAAAAACGGGGTCAAGATAAAGAAAAAGATAAAGAAATTGAGCAATTAAGAGACGAAGTGCAAAATATGCTTGTACAGAATATGCTCGATTCTGTGAACCGAAAACTTCTCATTTCTATAGAAAAAGTTGATAAACCTTATAGAGAACCTAATATTCTTGTGGAATATATTGCTATACAACTAAAGGAGAGAGTTGAAATAAAAAAAATAATGAACAAAGCTATTGAACTGGCTGAAAAGGCAGATGTCGAAGGTATTAAAATAAAAATCAAAGGACGTCTCAACGGAATTGAGAGAGCCCGTAAAGAATCGGCCATGCAAGGTAGAGTTCCCCTACAGACCCTTCGAGCTAAAATTGATTATTGTTATTATGCGGTTCAAACTGTTTATGGAGTATTGGGTATCAAAATTTGGATCTTTGATAAAAATGAGTAATACTTTTCTACAATCTGACCGATTATAAATCATCAATTCTATAAGATCAAATAAAAATTAGATTAACCATCTTGGAGCAGTGCTATGCTTAGTGTGCGACTCGTTGAGATCAAGTTTTTGCGATCTTTTCTAAAATGATGGAGAAATCGAAATAAGAATGAATTGGTCTCTGATATATAATTAGAAACCCATTCTTTCTTTCATATTACTAAAAACCAATAAATTATCTAATAGATAGTTCCATCAAATGAACGAAAGACTTTCTTCCACAAAGAGACAAAAAAATAAGATCTATATCTCTCGTGAAGCGAAAACGGTCTTTGGTAATGCAAGAAAAGAAAAAAAGGAGGAAGGAGAAAAAGAAAGAATTAAATCTTCTTCCTTACAGTATTGTATGGTTAATAAATCACCTCCAAAGAGCATTGTGATAAAGCATAAGAATTATCCTGATCTATTTAGAATTAAATGGATTGGGTTTATAAAAAAGAGCTTCGGGTCAATGGAAACTAAGGAAATTGATTCTTTAAGAAATGAAATAAGAGATCCATTGCAGAGGGTAAACCTGAGCAGCCATTTGACAGAAAGCTATGGGAATGATGGAACCTGTGACTGCATTAAGATCATATAGGAATCTTAATCATTCATTGGATAGGATGGCGAAATAAACCAAGAAAGAATTCATCTCATTAGAGTCTGTCTATAAATTGGCCCGATGAAGCAAATACTGGAAGAGTGAATATTCGCCTGTGAAATTCGTATTGGGCACTATCGATGTAAATAAAAGAGATAAATATTTGCTACGTGTTTCGTCAATTATAGTACAATATATATATGTATTATGTGTTATGCGTATATCCATACTGTGTTATCTATATAAAACATGTGATATATATTGTATATACCAGTTTGCCATAGATTCTTCACAAGGAGCCGGATGAGAAGAAACTTTCATATCCGGTTCTGAAATAGAGATAGGATTCAAATAGTATTATACAGCCATCGACTATAACCCAAAAAGAACGAAATTTCGTCACCAGCATAGAGGAAGAATGAAGGGAGTAGCTTCCCGAGGCAATCGCGTTTGTTTTGGTAGATTCGCTCTTCAGGCATTGGAACCTGCTTGGATAACATCTGGGCAGATAGAAGCAGGACGACGAGCAATTACCCGCTATGCCCGTCATGGTGTAAAAATTTGGATACGTATATTTCCGGACAAACCTATTAGAATTAGACCTGCAGAAATACGTATGGGTTCGGGGAAAGCAAAGGGGCCTCCCGAATATTTGGTATCTGTCGTCAGACCGGGTCGAGTACTTTATGAAATAAGCGGAGTATTAGAAACTATAGCTAGAACAGCTTTTCAAATTGTTGCATACAAAATGCCTATACATACTCAATTTATTATTAGTTCTCCTATATAATACCGAACCAAAGAAATATTTCTGGCTGAAAAATATTATTGTCAGAAATATTATTTTTTTTATGCCGAGGCAACAAATCTTTTGGAGGAAAAATGATTCAGTCTCAAACTTATTTGAATGTAGCAGACAACAGTGGCGCCCGACAATTAATGTGTATTCGAGTTCTAGGAGCAAATAATCAGGAATATGCTAATATTGGTGACGTTATAATTGCTGTAATTAAAGAAGCGGCACCTAATATGCCCCTAGAAGAATCAGAAGTAGTTAGAGCCGTAATTATACGCACGTGTAAAGAACTTAAACGTGACGATGGAATTATAATACGATCCGATGACAATGCAGCAGTTGTCATTGATCAGAAAGGAAATCCAAAAGGAACTCGAGTTTTTGGTTCAGTTACTGAGGAATTGAGAGAATTGAATTTCACCAAAATAATATCATTGGCCCCCGAAGTATTATAAATACTGATAGATCATGTGGAATTAATAGATACATTAATAGATATAATTTGTAATCTCAGGTATATTCCTTAAAAAAGATAAACATGCCTTTTTATATTAGAGACCAGGAATTCCTAAGAATTAGTTCGTCATGGGTAACGATACTATTGCCAATCTAATGACTTCTATAAGAAACGCTGACATGGGAAAAAAAAAACAGTTCGAGTAACATCTACTATTATGACCGATAACATTGCAAGGATCCTTCTACGAGAAGGTTTTATAGAGGATGTTAGAGAACATAAAGAAGGTAAGAAATCTCTTTTGGTTTTAACTTCAAGATCTAGAGAAAGGAAGGAAAAGAGATATATAACTGCTCCAAAGCGTATTAGCAAACCTGGTTTGAGAATTTATTCCAATTATCGGGAGATCCCTAAAGTTCTAGGTGGAATGGGCATCGTAATCCTTTCTACTTCCCAAGGAATTATGACTGATCGAGAAGCTCGACAAAAAAAAATAGGAGGTGAATTATTATGTATTTTATGGTAATTTATAAACGTATTCCTAAACACAAAATAAACATCAGAATATTCGTTCCGAAAAAGTCTTGTGCTACATTAATGACAATGTTATTTGAAACAGTAAGCCAGGAGGGGCGAGCAACAAATTGAATGAATAAAAAAAACTATATCATAGTCGAAGGTTTAGTTACTGAAGCATTTCCCAACGGCATGTTTACAGTCCATTTGGATAATGGCGAAGATGTTTTAACGTGTATTTCGGGGAAGATTCGATACAAATCTATACGAATACTAAGAGGGGATAGAGTTAAGGTCGAATTAACTCCTTATGATTTAAAGAAAGGACGTATAATTTTTAGATGTCCCCCCAGTTATGATGATGATGCTGATGTTATCTTTTGATCGAATATTCTTATAACGGATCAATATTGGGTAATTATAAATAATTGTTTAAAATTTTATTATGCTATTGTGCGTCCGTCGAAAATAATAATATAGTATTATGTTAATACCTATTAAGGTTAATAAAGTGTTAATACCTATATAACTTTAATAAAGAAGTAAATAATATTGAAATAATAAGATGCTAGGGAGGAGCTTGCATGTAAATTATGAAAACTAATGGAGGGGTCAGAGGTCCTAATCCTAATGGTCAAACCATGGGTATAGGTATAATTACTGAAAAATTGCCTAACGGCTTGTTTAGGGTTCATTTAGATAATGGCCTTGATATTGAAGCGTTTATTTCAGATAAGATTCAACACCAATTTAGTAGAGAAGAATTACTACTAGGAGTTAGGGTCAAGGTCGGATTTTTTCCCGAGCGTAATTGTGTGGGACGCATATTTTATATATTTCCTACCAACTAAAAATCGTAATGTTTTTATCTGATATGACTCAATAATGAGCCTCATTCATTAGATAAACTCTGTTTTTTAGAAAACAAAATGGAATATGATCCTAGTAATTCCTTGAAAGACCACAAATTAATGAAAATCCGTGCTTCTGTTCATAAATTTTGTGAAAAGTGTCACCTAATTCGTAGGCAGAAACGCCTTCTGGTAATTTGTCACAATCCGAGACATAAACAAAGACAGGGATAATCCTTATCTATATCAAGAAATGCATTTATAAAAAAAAGTTTGATTTATTATTTTGATCTATAAATTTGGTCTATAGATTTATATCTATAAATTTATATCTATAAAGTTAGATATAAATTTATAGATTTTTTTTAACTATTAAATTATAATATTTATAAACTACAAGAAAATTTGTGTCAAAAACTACAAGAAAATTTGTGTCAAAAACTACAAAAAGATTTGTGACACGTAGAACTACAAGAAGATTTTTACCGCGTAGAACTAAACATCGAATACTGAAAGGAATTATTTACGTTCGAGCAAGTTTTCACAATACCATTGTTACTGTTACAGATATACGAGGACAAGCGGTTTCTTGGTCTTCTGCTGGTGCTTGTGGATTCAAAGGCACAAAAAGACGTTCACCATTTACTGCTCAAACTGTAGCAGAAAATGTTATTCATACATTAATGAATCAAGGTCTGCTAAAACAAGCAAAAGTTATGATAAGTGGCCCTGGTCCAGGGAGAGATACAGCAGTACGAGCCATTGCTAAAAGTGGTGTACTTTTGAGTTATATACGTGACGTAACTCCTATGCCACATAACGGATGTAGACCTCCCAAAAAGAGACGTGTAAGAATTGAATGACTTTCAAGAGAAAAAAATATTTAAATTATCTATTCAAATAATAATTATGATTCAGGATGAAATATTAGTCTCTATTAAGACACCACAATTAAAGTGTGTCGAATCCAGAGCAGACAGTAAGCGTCTTCATTATGGTCGTTTCACTCTATCTCCGCTTCGCAAAGGTCAAGCTAATACAATAGGTAGTGCAATAAGAAGAGTTTTACTTGGAGAAGTAGAAGGAACATGTATCACACATGCCAAAATTAAAAACATAAAAAATGAATATTCTGTGTTAATAGGTATTGAAGAATCGATACATGAAATTTTGATGAATCTGAAAGAAATTGTGCTTAGAAGTGATGCATACGGAATTCGAGAAGGGTATATCTATATCGTTGGACCAAAAAAAGTAACTGCGCAAGATATCATATTACCACCTTCTGTGAGAATAATTGATACTACACAACATATAGCTAACATAAAAAAATCAATTACCTTAGATATATCATTACAAATTGAAAAAGGCCGCGGGTATATTACCCAAAATCCAAATTATAATAATTATAATTCTCAGGATGGAATTTTTCCTATAGATGCTGCCTTTATCCCTGTTCAAAATGTAAATTATAGTATTCATTCCTATTGGAGCGGAAATGAGATACAAGAAATCCTTTTTCTTGAAATATGGACGAATGGAGGATTGCCTCCTAAAGAGGCACTTTACGAAGCTTCTCAGAATTTGATTGACTTTTTCCTTCCTTTTCTGCGTGCAGAGGAGGAAAACATCAATGGAATAAATAGTCTAAGTGATAATCTGACTCCTTCCCTACCTCCTTCACATATATCGACCGATACGAAGAGAATCATTTTCGACCAAATGTATATTGACCAATTAAACTTCTCTACTAGGATATATAACTGCCTCAAAAAGGCCAATATAAAAACATTATTGGACCTATCAAATTACAGTCGGGAAGATTTAATGAGAATTAAACACCTCGGGGAACAATCTGTCAAAGAAATATTGGAATTTCTATGAAATATTGGAATTGATTTACCCGGGAATCGGGTTTAGATTCATGAAATGGTTCTATTTCATCTCTCCATTCATTCCCTTTTTCTAAGTTATTCTTTAAAGTAAATTTGAAGAAATCCCTTATTATTTATTACATACAAATATATTTGAAATCTGACAAAATATATCTAGGGAGAGATCATTTGTCTTGAAGGAACTACTCCCTAGATATAAGAACAGAAGATTTCTTTCGAGATTCAGATATTCTAAATTAGATCAAATTGGAAAAGACCTAGAGTTAAAGATTCATCGATAGGTAATGTTGCCCCAATACCTAACCAAAGAGCTACTGCGGTACCGATTAAGAATACTGTTGTAGCTACTGGACGACGAAATGGATTTTGAAATTGATTCACATTCTCTAAAAAAGGGACTGTTAAGAGTCCTGCAGGTACTGAAGCCATTAAAAGAACACCTAATAATTTATTAGGTACTGTACGAAGTATTTGAAATACAGGGAAAAAATACCATTCGGGTAATATTTCCAAAGGAGTTGCAAATGGATTTGCCGGTTCGCCAATCATTGATGGTTCTAGAACCGCTAAACCTACGGTACATGCAATAGTACCTGAAATTACTACTGGAAAAATATATAGTAGATCATTGGGCCAAGCCGGCTCTCCATAATAATTATGTCCCATGCCTTTAGCTAATTTAGCCCTTAATACAGGATCATTCAAGTCAGGTTTCTTTGTTATTGGGATAAGTAGATTTTTATGAATCTATCCCCCTAAAGAATCGGACATGCCAATTTTGATCATCCAGCTCGAACAATAACTTATAAAAATAATGAATGGCATATTGTTAGTAATAAGAATTACAAAGATCTATACCATTCTTGATAATTTTATTATTTTGGATTAAGTGCTCAGTACCCAAGTAAGCTCATAAATTCGATCATGATCAATATGCCTTTTGGACCATCTTATTCCTTGTAATCCGTGTTTATCCCGACCTACACAATTTTTTTGCATACAAGGTATTGACTTGTTACTGATCCGGCCTTTCTCCTTCCTTAGACCCCTTCTTTTACTCCGATAGTTTACCCTATGGAAATACAAGGGAAATGCATGTATTTTCATACTATAAAAAGGAAAGGACAAGTAATAAGTTTTATTTATTATGTTGCTACCATTACCTGGATCTTACGGAGCCTAATTCGGATTCGATCATAGAAATAACTATCTTGGGAAGCAACAAAGTGCCCGATGCCTTTTCTCCAGGTTCTAAACTTCCTTTTTTGGGAAGAAAATTGGGACAGAGACACATTTCTGATTAATCTTTATATGGCAGATCGAAGAATGTATCTGCACGGCCTAAGCAATAGTTCAAGTCACACACTCCCATAATCTATTTTCTCCATTTGAGATGAGTATCTACGTTAATTCTTTGTATTAGATAAAGAATACTTAAGAATTAAAAGGCGAAATCCGAGAAACATGGTTTCTTATTTCCATATTTCCAATAAGAAATATTCGCGGCAATGATATATCGTTGCTCAAAATGATAGGTTTTGAGTACTCATTTAAAATGTATATTTCCTTTCTATAAAGGACCTGAAATACCCTGTTTGCGGATCATTAGAAAGTGCATTGACATAAATACAACAGTAAGAAGGGGTAATATAAAAGTGTGTAAACTATAAAAACGAGTCAAAGTAGATTGACCCACACTAACACTTCCGCGTAATAACTCTACCAAAGGAGATCCTATTAAAGGAATGGCCTCAGGCACACCGGTCACAATTTTGACCGCCCAATAACCAATTTGATCCCAGGGCAAAGAATAACCAGTTACACCGAAAGATACGGTTAGTACAGCTAGAATGACACCCGTAACCCAAGTTAATTCGCGAGGTTTTTTGAATCCACCTGTGAGATAAACACGGAATACATGCAAGATCATCATTAGAACCATCATACTTGCCGACCATCGATGAACCGATCGGATTAGCCAACCGAAGTTTACTTCAGTCATTATGTATTGAATAGAGGCAAAAGCTTTTAGAACGGTGGGACGATAGTAAAAAGTCATAGCAAAACCAGTAGCTACTTGTACCAAAAAACAAGTCAGTGTGATGCCTCCTAGACAATAAAATATATTCACATGAGGAGGAACATATTTACTAGTGATATCATCCGCAATCGCCTGAATCTCAAGACGCTCTTCGAACCAATCGTATACTTTATTGAGATAGGTCAACTAAAATTCCCCCTCTGAAAACCGTACATGAAAATTTACTTTCATACGGCTTAAACAAGAACACCCAAATACCTTTTTGAACAAAGTATATTGTTTGTAAAACATGAAAATAATGAATACTTGGCTACTTAGCGAATATGAAGGAAGAGAATTCACAATAATCCATGATTTTATACAATAAAAAGGGAGAAAGACTTCATAATGCTCAAATTTCAAGTCGGCTCATTATTATGCAGAATGAATTGCTATAGGCCTTTTGAACGATCTTTTATCCTATTCGTGATCACCTATAGAACAAATAGGTATGGACGATCTATAGGAATTATCTTGTCGAGATCTCAATAGATGAACCAATCTAAACCTTAGATTTAAATTTTACCCCGATGATTTTTTTATACCCAAAAGGTTTTATGGGTTATAACCTTTCAATTTCATTTTTATTTCCTCAATGAAATATACTAACTAAGAGAAATGAGATACTATCTCATTCTTCAGTCAAAGTCAGCATAAAAAAGAGGAGAAGAGATCCCTCGATTTCTGATCATAATTCTTTCAAAGAATTGGAAGCCTGGTCACGAGATATAAATAACAATTATAAACCATAGTTAAGATTTTCTTTAATATATTATATTATTTATTTATATACCTCGTGCTCTAGATATTAACTATTGGATCAATATCCAACGAGGTAGGAAGACCATCTTTATGACGACAACAGATCGGTCTTCTGTACTAGAATTGAGATCAATTTTAACAAGTCGCACACCCATATTCCAAAAATCCTTAGATAAAAATAATTACACGATCAAACTACCGGAACATTAATAATCTAGAAACTAAAGTTATTCAAAATATTGTCTTCCTTAGTTCTTTTTTCTTTCTTTTGGATTAGCTAAAGATCCGGGCGGATCTTCTAGTTTCTCTAGACCCAACTAACTGGAATTCCGTCCAATAAAATAGAAGAATTATAAATCTCCGAGATAATAGATAAGAATACTGCAAATAGAGCCATTGCCGTACTCATGAGAGGAGCAGTTCCCCATCCGGGAGCTACTTTACCAAATTCTGTATTAAGTGGTTTTAAATAATTTCCTACACTACTTCGTATTGGCCCGGTTCTGGAAGTGTCATCAATGGTCTGTGTAGCCATAAAAACAATAGTATTGGTTGAGATCTATTAACTTTGTATACTATTATGTATATATACATACATAGGAAGGATTACCTACCAATGGAAACTGCAACCTTAGTCGCTATCTCCATATCTCGTTTACTTGTTAGCTTTACTGGTTATGCCCTATACATTGCCTTTGGGCAACCCTCTGAACAACTTCGAGATCCTTTTGAAGAGCACGAGGTCTAGTTGAAAGAATGACCTTCCCGATTGGGAAGGTCATTCTTTGATTATAAGAAAGAGTATTCGAAAACTAAATAAATTATTTTCCTCCTCTATCCGGAACTTTTGGGGGGTCTCGAAAGAAAATAGCGAAAAAGATTATCCCTAAGGTCGACACCAAAAGGAATGTATAAACCAATGCTTCCATAGATTCGATCGTAGTTTTTATGGAGATAGCTTTTGTACTAATTACAACATTTTCCAGAAAAAAAATGTAATCAAAATATTTTTAATCTATTGAGAATGAATATTCACTGAGATGGAATCTCTCGAGATTTATTATCGATCGAAGCAATGTTATATTATACCACTTGTCTTTTAGTAGTTGGATCCCCCAGTTTTTGGAATGCCCCAAATTCTACTTGGGCATCTAAATCCGGGTCAATACCAGCGAAAACATCTCTGAATAGGGTTCTAGCACCATGCCAAATGTGTCCAAAAAAGAATAGAAGAGCAAATGTAGCATGTCCAAAAGTAAACCAACCCCTTGGGCTACTCCGAAAGACACCGTCGGATTTTAAAGTAGCACGATCTAATTCAAAAATTTCACCTAATTGTGCATGTTTAGCATATTTTTTGACTATAGCAGGATCACCAAAACTAACCCCGTCAAGTTCACCACCATAGAACTCAACAGTTACACCTACTTGTTCAACACTATACTTTGATTCTGCTCTCTGAAAAGGAACATCAGCTTTCACAATTCCTTCTTCATCTACTAGAACGACTGGAAATGTTTCGAAATAGGTAGGCATACGACGTACAAAAAGCTCATGTCCCTTTTTGTCTTTAAAGACAGGGTGTCCTAACCAACCAATAACAATTCCATCTCCATTGTCCATCGCACCCGCCTTGAATAACCCCCCTTTAGCTGGATTATTCCCAATGTAATCATAAAAAGCAAGTTTCTCTGGAATTTTTGACCAAGCTTCTGATAGACTTAGACTCTCGGCCAAACCGGCACGAACCCGTCGATCTATTTCTTGTTGGAAGTATCCCTGATCCCACTGGTAACGAGTGGGACCAAATAACTCGATCGGAGTGCTTGCGGAACCATACCACATTGTTCCGGCCACAATAAAAGCTGCAAAAAACACAGCAGCAATACTGCTAGATAGGACAGTTTCAATATTCCCCATACGTAATCCTTTGTATAAACGTTGGGGAGGACGAAAACTGAGATGGAATAGACCTGCTAATATACCCAATATACCTGCTGCAATATGATGAGAAGCTATTCCTCCCGGAATAAAAGGATCAAAACCTTCAGCTCTCCACGCCAGATTTACAGGTTGTATTTTTCCAGTTAGTCCATAAGGATCAGACACCCATATTCCAGGGCCATACAAACCCGTTACATGAAATGCTCCGAATCCAAAACAAGCTGCTCCTGAGAGGAATAAATGAATTCCAAAAATCTTAGGCAAATCTAAAGAAGGTTTTCCCGTACGGTCATCACAAAATACATCTAGATCCCAATATACCCAATGCCAGATAGCTGCTAAAAAGCACAAGCCAGAAAACACAATATGTGCCCCGGCCACACCTTCATAACTCCAAATACCTGGATTAGATACAGTTTCTCCGGTGATACTCCATCCACCCCACGAATCCTTTATTCCTAAACGAGTCATAAAAGGTATAACAAACATACCTTGTCTCCACATTGGATCAAGAACAGGATCAGATGGGTCGAAAACTGCTAATTCGTAAAGAGCCATTGAACCGGCCCAACCAGCAACTAAAGCTGTATGCATTATATGCACAGCGATTAACCGGCCAGGATCATTCAATACGACTGTATGGACATGATACCAAGGCAAACCCATGAAAATACCCCTTTATCAGAAAAAGTAGACACTATGTAACTTTCTCGCATTAGAGAAGATTATGCTGTGGAGTTAGACCCTTATCTCAAAGGTGAACAATTATTCAAGAACATTAATGGAACAGTTAAAATATGTTCAATATAGCAACGAGAAGCGGATATATTTTATCCTTTATATGTATCAATATACAATGTGGAAATTGGTCCCATTTCTATCAAACAAGTAAAATAAAGTACTTTTCAAAATAGGTATTTTGAAAGGTAAGTCCGCTGATTTGGTTTTATCGCTCATTTGGGCTTATAATCTATCTTTGTTAGTATAGAGAAATATTTAAGATATTTTTTTTATGATAAATCCCAACTTACCCTCTGTTTTCGTGCCTTTGGCGGGCTTGTTTTTTCCGGCAATTACAATGGTTTTTTTTTATTTCTATATTCAAAACGACGAGATTTTATGAATCTAATCCAATCAGATCTCATATTCCAATCTCTCAATCGTAGAACAAAATATTTCTTTTGGATGATATAACATAAAAACTTATTTTACACACGAACAAAATAGATCTGAATAGATATTCATCTTTATTTAGATCTATTCATATATTGATGAATATATGGAGATATATCGTATTGTCTATACATCATAGATATAATCTATGGATAGAGTCTGAATGTATATGATATGTAGATCATATATTATTGATATACATATCATATACATATCATATATAACACGTGTGTGAATGAATAAGTCTTTCTTACTTAATACGATGTATATATAATACATTTGTAATATAGAGAGTGTTATTTATACTCGACTTATGCAATGAAGTATGTATTATAAGGACCAATTACCCCTCCAAAAAAAGGCATGGGAAAAGAATAAGAAAAAATATATATAGATATTTGATATTTTATATATAGATATTTGATATTTCATTTTCTACTGAGATGCTTATATGTATATGGCTAGTTTATTTATATAGCTAATTTATGAGAGTGACTTTGGGAGTCAAAAGAGTAAGTGTTTGGCCGCTCCCTCAACTTAAATAGGACGCAATTTGTTATGAATCGTCGATCCAAATGGCTCTGGATAGAACCCATAACAGGGTCTCGAAAGATAAGCAATTTTTTTTTTGCTTGTATCCTTTTTTTTGGTTCACTAGGATTTTTCTTGGTCGGAATTTCAAGTTACCTTGGTAGGAACCTGATACCTTTATTGTCATCTCAGCAAATACTTTTTGTTCCACAAGGAATTGTAATGTGTTTTTATGGTATTGCAGGTCTGTTTATTAGCTCTTATTTGTGGTGTACAATTTTGTACAATGTAGGTAGTGGCTATAATAAGTTTGATGAAAAAGAAGGAATTGTATGTCTTTTTCGTTGGGGATTTCCTGGAAGAAATCGTCGTATTTTCCTCCAATTTCTTATGAAGGATATTCAGGCGATAAAAATGGAAGTTCAAGAAGGTATTTCTCCTCGTTGTGTTCTTTATATGGAAATAAAGGGCCAACAAGACATCCCCTTAACTCGTGCTGAAGAAATTTTGACCTTGCGTGAAATGGAACAAAAAGCTGCCGAATTAGCCCATTTTTTGCGTGTATCCATTGAAGGATTTTGAAATGGGGTCTCTTCTTGAACATACAAATGTAGATACAAGAATAAATGTTGATAGAATATTTGTCTGGGAGGGGGGAAGATCGTACAGTCAGTTTATTTCCACCAACACGAAATGGTACTTATGGAAGCATACTGGCATTTTTTGGCAGTTTGCAAAACACTCCATAGCATTCTTTATATTTATTAAGGGCCGATACTCAAGAGGATACAGTTATAGTAATATAACTAATATTTAATAAAATTACTTATTATTAATATATAAATTTTTTTTACATACGCGTACGAAATTAAATTAGAAGATTTAATCTCCCATACCTACCAAGGCCTTTTGGAGTGCAGAATTGATTATTATTAGAATTTTTATCAAATAGATATATGGCTTTTATCCCGTAAGGTAGTTTGTTACCTCTTGTGCTAATCAACATCCATCCCTTTAATTCAAAAAGTATTTTTTTTTTAAGACTTATGCTGCTGCTCCTTTCTTCGGGCAAAAGTCAAATAAGAAAAGCATTAATAAATTAGCCCAAATCAAAGCACTTTTCAAGTGGTTGATCCGGCTGGGATCAATTTCCCTTTTACTCTACTTCTCATTCGGAGCAAACTATCCCTCATCCGAAAGATATTCTTTCTCGGGGTCGAAGAATTACGCATTAGATCATTCTATGGATCCCATACCTCATTCTATAATTCGTACTTTGTTCAGATTTCGGACAGAGCTAACGAGCCAATCGAGTTCGTTAGCGATTCACGAATTGGAAGTGGCCAAATATAAAGCATTAGCTTCTCTACAATATCTCGCATGTTTAGTAGTACTACCTTGGGGAATTTCAATTTCATTACAGAAAGGTTTAGAGTCCTGGGTTACAAATTGGTGGAATACTGGTCAATCCAAGAATTTTATTGATTATCTACAAGAAGAAAATGCTCTAGGAAAATTTGAGAAAATAGAAGAGCTATTCCTGTTAGAAAGAATGGTGGAAGATTATTCGAAAACGCATTCACAATATATTTGTATAGAGATGCAAAAAAAAATGATCCAATTGGTCAAAATATATAATCAAGATTGTATACAAATAATCTCGCATTTATTAACAAATCTAATAGGTTTTTTTATTCTAAGTGTTTATCTCATTCTGGGTAAGAAGAAACTTGGCATTCTTAATTCTTGGGTCCAAGAAGTCTTCTATAGCCTAAGCGATACAATGAAAGCTTTTGCCATTCTTTTAGCAACCGATCTATGTATTGGGTTTCATTCGCCCCATGGTTGGGAATTGATGATCGATTTGATCTTTGAAAATCATGGATTTGGCCATAACGAACGAATAATATCTGGTCTAGTTTCAACTTTTCCAGTCATATTAGACACAATTTTCAAATATTGGATCTTCCGACGTTTCAATCGTACATCTCCTTCACTTGTAGTAATTTATCATTCGATGAATGAATGACAAATGGGTTTATCACACAATTAATTAAAATTGTTTTTGCCATATTCATTCATAATAGCAAATTTATTTGCTCCTTTTTTTACGTTTTTTAGGGCAATACTTCTTATTTTTTAGCTTTGGGTTTAATATAGTAGCAGAATTGCAAACAAGTAACTATGATAGCTACTTACTCCCACTTATTGTTTAAACAAAAGATTTGGAACCAAAAATTGAACATGCAAAATAGAAATACTTATGATGACTGGGTGAAAAAGTGGATAACTCAATCAATTTTCGTCTTGATCATGATACATATCATGACTCAGACATCTATTGCGAATGCATATCCCATTTTCGCACAGCAAGGTTATGAAAATCCTCGAGAAGCGACTGGACGTATTGTCTGTGCCAATTGTCATTTGGCTAAAAAACCTGTGGAGATCGAGGTTCCACAGTCTGTGCTTCCCGATACTGTATTTGAAGCAGTCGTTAAGATCCCCTATGATAAGCAAATAAAACAAGTTCTTGCTAATGGTAAGAAAGGAACTTTAAATGTAGGAGTTGTTCTTATTTTACCCGAAGGCTTTGAATTAGCTCCTCTAGATCGTATTTATCTTGAAATTAAGGAAAAAATAGGTGATCTTTATTTTCAAAACTATCGGCCCAATCAAAAAAATATTATCGTAATAGGTCCTGTTCCTGGTCAAAAATATAGTGAAATTGTGTTTCCCATCCTTTCACCAAATCCTGCTACTAATAAAGCAGTCAACTTCCTGAAATATCCCATATATGTGGGTGGCAATAGAGGAAGAGGACAAATTTATCCCGATGGGAGCAAGAGCAACAATACAGTCTATAACGCTTCAGCAACAGGTAGAATAAGTAAAATTGCACATAAAGAAAAGAGCGGATACCAAATAGCTATTGAAAATTCATCAGACGGTCGACAAGTGGTTGACTTTGTACCTCTGGGACCGGAACTTCTTGTCTCAGAAGGCGAATTCATCAAGGCGGATCAGTCGTTAACGAATAATCCCAATGTAGGTGGATTTGGTCAGCAAGATGCAGAAATAGTACTTCAAGATCCTTTACGTGTTCAAGGTCTTTTATTATTTTTAGCATCTGTCGTTTTGGCACAGATATTTCTGGTTCTTAAGAAGAAACAATTTGAGAAAGTTCAATTAGTCGAGATTAATTTTTAGTTGCATATAATTGATGTGTGAACCCTTAAGTTGACTGAAAGATTTTAATTTACGTCTTGTCAACGACTAATGTAATCATATATGTAATAATTAAGTCATACCCCTTCGTATATGGAGAGCTTTTCATTCGCTCTCTCCTTCTGGTCGAATTATTATATATCAAGGATGAAAAAATAGAGATATATGTATCTCTTGAATAAGGAATGAGACTTGTCGAACAGTCCCCTAGTAATAATGCGACATAATGTAGTTAAATACATGTCATATTTAGATCATCTTAATCTATCATATCGAAGACAAATGATCAAAACATAAATATAAGGAGGAAAAGAATAAAGCAGTCTTGACTTAATACTCTCCCTCATTTTATTCCTTATCTTACTCCTTGAAAAGGTAAAAAAAAATATATATAGCTTTTTTACGTTGTCTCCTCAAAGTAAGAGGAGCTCGTTCGTTTTCTAATCCCATTCCTCCATGTTGTACTGAAATTTCTTAGAAAAAGAGCAGCAAAGGCAATATTGCTCATTGAGCAAATGGGGCCCGGCCTATTTAGCAAAGCAAACGTTTGAATGAAACTGTTCGCTTCTTTTCTAATCCAATAGTCCTTGTTCTTTTCTTAGAACGAAAAAAATTTATATTCTTTATTTTATTTTTTTGAACTTCCGCAAATTTTGTGGAATCTCTTAGAAATGAACAAATAGTTGAGAATATTATGCAGAATAAACGTTAATTTGTGCTTTTTTTGTTTGGAAGATCGATCCAATTCTCTTTATAAAAAAAAAATAGGCATAGTATTTGACTAAATGTCCAATTGTGAATCTACAAAGAGATTCAATTTATTTCGAAAATAAAGAAAGATAAGACCTTGCCCTTCTTTGAGTTCAAAAAAGGGCAAGGTCTTATCTTTCTTTTTTAGTTTTCACTTTCATGTGTAAAGTATTCCTTATAGATATGAAATATATTTCATTACTATAGGGATGATCCTAATCCGTAATAAGAACCGTAGAAAAAGATACCTATTAAACCAATCACGAGAATACCAGTTAAAGTACCTATCAACCAAAGAGGGATCCTTCCGGTGGTATCAGCCATTTCTATTACTCCCTTTCAAATTTTATTAAGTAGTCATGCTCAAGACATAAACAATCCTATTATTATTATGAGTATTAGATCTCTCTGAATTGGGAGAGAAAGAAGATTTTCACTGTTCCTAATTGAAAAAGTAATTAGAGAATAGAACAACAAGTACAAAAATGAGTAACAACCCCCAATAAAGGCTGGTACGATTCAATTCAACATTTTGTTCATTCGGGTTTGATTGTGTCATAAATAGCTCCGTTATTTAGTTTATATAGAGTTTATCGCTGTATGAACTGCATTGCTGATATTGATCCCAAGAAAAAAATTGTCGGTACAGCTAGTCCGTGAACAACCAACCATCTCACTGTAAAAATTGGATAGGTTCTATCTATAGTCATTATTACCTCCTAAAAAGATCTAGATCTAGTAAATTCATCTAGTTGCTCTAATGAATCGAAACGGCCAGTTACTAATGGAACCTCTTGGCGACTTTCTGTGAAATACTCATTCGGCCGGGGGCTCCCGAAGACATCATAAGCTAAACCCGTACTGACAAATAACCAACCTGCAATGAATAGGGAAGGTATAGTAATGCTATGAATAACCCAGTATCGAATACTGGTAATAATGTCAGCAAAAGCGCGTTCTCCCGTATTCCCAGACATGCTAAGCTCCATATATTATTGTAAAGTCAAGGGGAAATTGATCCCATGAAAGAGAGAGATCAGGAAATGGAAAACTACTGATATCTTCTACAATCCTTGTTTGATTGTCAATATTATACCAAGGGTATATTGGAAGTATACTGAATCAGTATAACTAGCCTTCTTCTAACATAGCAATACAATTGTGGTTGATATCAAAAGGGAGCGGGATAGAAGGATCTTGCTACTGCCAGTTATTCCAGCTCTGTTTGTTCAATTGAATCCATCTCTTTGCTTTCTTTTCACTGGACAGAAATGATAGAATCCCATATGTTTCATTATAGGTCCGATAGTAACCCTCCATATTGTAACAATTGTAGATATGGATCATGGGGAATTTAAGCAGTAATAATTGTAATGGCTTTTGCACGGGTGGCTCTATATAACTAGAATACATTCATGTCACTTTAAGAAGTCAATCATTTGTTATACTGTATGGTGTATTTCCAAGAGTATCGCGAGTGAAATTATGCCATGAACTTAATGACTCAATAACATAGCACTTTGGGTGTGGATGACCGAATTTCGTGAATAAACTGGTGAATAGTGGAATATTAATCTTGATCGAATTGTAGATATGTTAAGTATAATACGAGCTATTCCTATTTTATTTTCCAAAATAGACAGGATGGAATATCAATCTTTGCTTGCATTACTGGCCTTAAGAAATAATATGGAAAAAAGTGAATCCATCTATAAATTAGATGCGTACGAATGAGTGAATTTTTACTATACTTAGTTTTAGTAGAGGTTTCTTTCGTTCAAACAGACCGGGCCTGAAATAATGTAAGGTAATCTAATCAGAATCATTGTCAAATTCATTCATTTCGTATTTATTAGAAATAATATCACGTTCGATAATTTTTTGAGTAGTTACATAATTGGTATTGGTTCTATTCATGGGCTGCTCAATATATTGGGAGATTGGATCTCCGCTTATTCAAATGAATAGAATATCTTTTTTCGTCTATTCCTTCCATGTTTGTTGATAACATTCATACATATCGTTGGATATAAAATTAACGAATTGGTATCAATTCATACATGTACCATTGACTTTTTTAACTCTGACGATGATATTATCTCCCATAAAGGGAGAATTTTTAGGTAATTGCCTGATAAAGATATGTATCAATCATATTTTTATCCATTGAGTCCTTCTATGCCTACTACAATTAGTTATTTCGGGTTTTTATTCACTTTGATTATTTTCACCTTAGTTCTATTCATCGGTTTAAGTAATATACGACTTATTTGAAATTAAATAAAAATAAAAAAACATCTTCGTTCACTTCAGAATTTTATAACTTCTCTAATTTCTTGATATTCCTAGTAAATTCGAGGTACTATCCGGGGTAGCTATTAGTCTTTACTTTTTTTTTTATTTGAATCAATATGATTGAAGTTTTATTATCCAGAATTGTGTTAGGTCTAATTCCTATTACTTTGGCTGGCTTATCCGTAACTGCATATTTACAGTACCGACGTGGTGATCAATTGGATATTTGATCACATTTTTCTCATAAATGGGTCTACTTCTGATTTTAAGAATCAGAATCCATTTACCATTCTAGTTTAAATGAATGGTCAATCAAGAAGATTGGACCAATAAAAAGCAGGATCGCGCTCTGTAGGATTTGAACCTACGACATCAGGTTTTGGAGACCTGCGTTCTACCGAACTGAACTAAGAGCGCTTTCTTAGAAAAAAAAAAAAAGAAAGGGCCTTTTTACTCTTAAAACTGACCCAATCACTGATTGTTGATGTTCCAGTGAATTGATATCACTGGAGCTCCTTTCTGTTTCTTTCCTTCTGTAGGAAAAGGACTAGGTAGGGATGACATGATTTGAACCTGCGACATTTTGTACCCAAAACAAACGCGCTACCAAGCTGCGCTACATCCCTATCAATTATATTGTCTATATATAATAATAATAATAGATAGATATTATTAATCTATATATATATATATATTTTCCACATTTATTTACATTTTCATTTGATCTCGTGAATAGATTCTATACATGGAAAACATCTAATAAGATGTCTATTCATTGACAGTATTTTATAAAACAAAAAATTTATCTTCCAAAAATATAGATATCGTCCCATTGTACAGATATCTATCTGTTCAGAGTTCCCTGTACAAGACAAGGGATTCATCAACTACGGATGTAGTTGACCATATAATATATGTATTAGGATTGAGAAGGATAACTTACGAACAATGCAAGATATAAAGACATATCTTTCCATAGCACCTGTGCTAGCTACTTTATGGCTGGGATCTTTAGCCGGTTTATTAATTGAGATAAATCATTTTTTCCCAGATGCTCTGACTTTTCCCTTTTTTTCATTCTAATTCTCCTGCGAATCCGAAAGGATTAAAATGATGCTAGATCAATTGGACCCTTCTCTATTTATTGGATAAATAAAGTGGATTCAATCCCTATCTAAGTTCAGAACTCAAGGGGGGAGGTTAGATATAAATCTAGATCCAAAAGTTCCTCCCACAAATTAATTATAATAATTAGTTACTGAAAACTCCTAATTAAAGATTTTATTATGAGAATGAATTAAGTAATAAAATCTTTAATAATTCTCCGACAACTTCTATCCCTTTCTCTTTCTTTTCTTTTTCCAGAAAAAGCGAAGTAAATCCAATATCTTTGGAGTAAGTTTATGGCCAAGGGTGGAAATGTAAGAGTAACAATTACTCTGGAATGTACTAGTTGTACCCAAGATAGTTTTGATAAAAAATCGCCAGGTATCTCCCGATATACGACTCGAAAAAATCGCCGTAATACTCCTATTCGGTTGGAATTGAATAAATTTTGTCCTTATTGTTACAAGCATACCATTCACGGAGAAATAAAGAAATAGTATATTAAATATAATACTCCCACCTAGGGATATAAATAGATCAAAAATATAGAAAGATATTGTATATCATAACAAAATCTGTCACTGTCAATATTTCTTTTCGAAATATTTTGAATAAATATTATTTGAAAGGTTCATGAAACGAACTATGAATAAATTGAAACCATCCTTTCGGAATACATCTAAGCGAAATTCTAGGAATCCATCTACATCTAAACGAATTTCTAGGAATCCATCTACATCTAAACGAATTTCTAGGAATCCATCTACATCTAAACGAATTTCTAGGAATCCATCTACATCTAAACGAATTTATAGAAATACATCTACATCTAAACGAATTTCTAGGAATCCATCTAAGCCATCTTTTAGAAATAAATCTAAGCGACTTCCTCGAAATCAGCGATCTTTTCGTAAACGTTTGTCACCGATTGGGTCTGGAGAACAAATTGATTATAAAAATATTAGCTTAATTAGTCGATTTATTAGCGAGCAAGGAAAAATATTATCTCGTCGAGTTAATCGATTAACTTTGAAACAACAACGCCTAATAGCTAGGGCTATTAAACAAGCTCGTATTCTATCTTTTATACCCTTTCTTTATAATGAAAAAGTAATCGGGACCTAAGAAATGAACTTACTCCTGGATCGAATCGAATCTGGGATATCTGACAAAGATAGAACAGATCGCAGTTTTTTAAGTGAAAAGGATTTAATTGTTCGTCCCGAACAGGAATCACTTTGTCATTGTCTCTAGTTTCTCGGAGAATTTTCTCCGGGAGATTCGGTTCGAATATTTCATGATATGAGAATCTTTTCCAAGATCATATAGAAGCAATTACTATCTAATATAGCTAATTGCGCAAGTGTTTTACGATTTGTAAGCAACTGCCTTTTGTATAAAAATTATATGAATCTGTTATAGGAGACTCCATTAGCACGAGATGCTGCATTAATCCGAGTAATCCATAAACGACGAAAATTTCTCTTTCGTTTAATTCTATCTCGGTGAGCGGAAATTAAGGCTCTCATCTTCTGTTGGTTAGCAATTCGAAAAAGTTTTGAATGGGTCCCCCGGGAGCCTGACACAAATGCAAGAATATTTTTTCGACGTTTTTGAGCTATATATCCACGTTTCACTCTGGTCATTGAAGTTGATTCTCATGAATGACTAATCTATTTTTTGATTAGTCATTCTTCTCTTTGGATTTATTAAGAATCAAACTGATTTTTCTGATGTATAAAATATAGATTCCAATGGCTTTTGCTACTGCAACCTTCCTAACCATAATTCCCTTCAGTTCGGCACCTTCTAGGTAAGCAAGGGATCGGACCTTGTACTAAGTAAGAAAAAAAAATATATAATATATATATATATATATATATATATATATATATATATATATATATATATATATATGTATTTTATTATGGGTTTCATCGTTTCTATGGCTCTTTCTCTAACGGTAAGATCCTCTCTATACGCCGGAGCCCTAAATTAGACATGAGATGAGTATTTGGTAACTTGTACAGTTTACCATCTCCAGCTCTACTCCCCCCGAATTAATTAAGTAAGAAATACTCCCATGATAGGATTTATCCATACAGTGACGACATGTAATTATGAGAGTTGGCAAGGTAGCTGACCTTGTGTCCGTTTTCGCGGCAATACAAGCATTATGCTTTTTAAATTTGCATTATTTCCCCGCTCAATGGATTGATAACCATTCGCTACCAATGAGGAACTGCTTTTCATCCCACATCGAGATGATTGGATTTGCACCAATGGAAACCATAAATTTCATCCCCGGTAAGAGTAGATGATAGATCTGTGCTTTTTCTACAGCAGGAAAGTTTTTAATATAAAATTCTCCTGATCCGTTTCAGCTTACGATCCAAACGAGTCACACATACACCCTAGCACATACTCCTTTACGCTGAGGACATCCTCGAAGAGCAGGAGATTTTGTTCTATTTTGTATTGGCTGTCTCGCGTTTCTAATAAGTTGTTGAATAGTTGGCACTCTGAATTCTGTACTAAATTGAATGGTTCGGATTGATCCTAACCACACTTATAATAGTTAATATTCTAACATAGTTATTAATACAAATTAAGTTTATAGACTAAAGTTTATAGAGTACCACTAATTAATGGCGTAAATGACGAGATAACATTTAATTAAATTAGTAATTCAATACTTAATTAACTTAATTCAATTACTAGCCAAGTAATAAACTTTATTTTGTTAATTCTTAACAAAATACTTTTCATAAAGTTTGAACTCTTCAATTTATCTAAGAAATTGATACTCATATGAAAATATGGCATATAAATTGCCAAGCAAGAAGCTTGGATATAACGTTTAAAAGAGACTATATCCACTCAATTTAGATTATAAATTGAGAAATCATTTAAAGATAATGGCATATATGCCTGTATATCTTAATTTTATTTTTGTCGTCTTCGTTATCATATTTGAAGACGAACCTATAACTTAGATATTCTAAATTAGAGTACTTAATTTCTTAATAAATTTATTTTTCTTGTAGGGATTTCTTTTTCTTGTAGGTATTTATTTTTCTTGTAGGGATTTCTTTTTCTTGTAGGTATTTATTTTTCTTGTAGGGATTTTTTTTTCTTGTAGGGGGAAAAAAAAGAAAAATATGATTATTTTTCTAATTAATCCATAAATGTTGAACCATTTGTATCATCAAACGATTCGACATTTACATATTGTGACTCTGGCCAATTGAGGCCTTCTACGCTGATTTGGTCGATAAGGCCAAATTCTATGGCGTCATCTGGTCCCATATACATATCTCTCTCTAGTAGCTGATAGATTAGCTTAAAATTTTGCTTCGTTGTTTTTGCATAAATTCTTGCAACATAATGCCGCAAGTTGCGCATATAAAATGCATCGAAACCAGATCCTAGTGGCCCGGGGGGGTTGTCATAAGGAGACATATGGGGTTGGTGGATCATAACTCTCGCGTTTTCGGTTACTGCCCGTTTAGTAAGAGTTCCCCCGTGTAGGATGAAAGCTCCCATTGAAGCATTTAGACCAATGCCTATCGTAGATACCTCCCCTTCTACGTATTGCATAGCATCATAAACAGTGACTCCCAATGTCATTCCTCCACCCCGACATTGAAGAAAGAACAAAAAATCTTCTTCTTTATTCTCTTGATTTAAATAAATAAGACTTTTAGTTATTTGATCTGCAGCTTGCTTGTCAAGTGGCTTTCCTAAAAAAAGGTATCTCCCTCGAAATAAACGATGGTATAATTCGACCCAATTTGGTTCTTCATCTCCGGGTCCTTGAAAAGGCACTTTTGGGACACTCGCTATATCCATATTTCTTACTTTTTTCTTCTTAGCAGTTTAGCCTTTTTTTCTATTTAATTGAGCTATATCCAAATTCCTTTTGGCATATACCCATATCCAATTTTTACCATAAAATTAAAATATAATTATATAGTTATAGTTTGAGATAATTTTTATTATAGGATAATTCTAATATAGAGAATTATAATTAGTCAATTAACTCTATAATATTTGATTTGAGTAGTCTGATATGAGGTCTGTGCCTACATATCATAATATTTTGTTTTCTTAAAGGGAGATTTTTGTTTATAGATTTTGTGTTCTTAAAGGGGGATTTTTGTTTATATATTTTGTGTTCTTAAAGGGGGATTTTTGTTTATATATTTTGTGTTCTTAAAAAAAAAGTATACATTGTATTATTGTATTCTTCAAAAGCAAAATCTTTTATCGCAAGTTCCGACATTTGTCATTGAATCCGACAATTTTTTTTTTTTTTAAATTTAAATCTGGGCGGAGATAGGACTCAATCATATAGATATAAATCTAGATGTATATCTATATACATCTAGATGTACAATTAACACTTGTACCTTGTATATACTGAAAAACTTGATCGAATTTCGATCCCCAAAAAGTTCTTAAAGTATCAAGACTTGTTTTTGGGGATCTTAAAATCAAATGAAAATTTACAATTTCTGAATTTTATGAAAATAATTTTTTTTTATTTTAAAATGTAAATTTTCATTATCTCGCTCAGAACATCTTTTAAAATAGCTCGTGGAACCATGATATCAAACATTCCAAAATCAAATAAAGAATCAGATATTTGAGAATCCTCCTCTACTATCTGGTTTAATGTCTCCTCAATTACTCTTTTACCTGCAAATGCAATATATGCATTGGGTTCCACAATCGTGATGTTAGCCAACATGCCAAAACTAGCAGTCACTCCACCAGTTGTGGGAGATGTAAGAATCGAAATATATAGAAATTTTTTTTCCTTTTGATGCGTATGCAACGCAGCAGCTATTTTATTCATTTGCATTAAACTGAAGCTTCCTTTTTGCATACGCGCTCCGCCAGAAGCACATACGATAATTAATGGAAGATAATTATCAGTAGCATGCTGGATTAGACGGGTTATTTTTTCACCTACTACTGAGCCCATACTGCCTCCCATAAACTGAAAATCCATAACTCCGAGTGCGACATTAATACCATTTACTCGACCTATACCTGTTTGAATAGCGTCGGGTAAACCTGTTTCTTCTTGATAGGAAGTGTTATAATCTTCATAAGATTCTTCTTCTATATCTTCTCTTTTTTTTATAGAAAGCTCTTCCTTCTTAGAAAGTTTTTTCACTCTATCTATTGCTAGTGCAGAAAACTCTTTCACTATCTCTAGTAAATACAGATAAATTTTTTCTGTATCCTCAGATTCAGATAAGTTATTCTCATAATATTTGAAAAGTTCATTGAAAATTTCATACTCTATACGCTTTACCATAGGTTTTTTATAAGTATGAAAAGATTCAAAAGCAAGATTATCGTTCTCAGCTTCCAATATGGTGTACTCCATCACCTCTGACTTATTAGACCTAATTGTTTCATCTAATTTGCTTACTCCTACTTCTAAAAGTAGGGACATAAATTCTTCAAATACAAAATCATTCTCCTTGTGATGGAGGTAGAGTTTATCTATTTCGTGAAATAGCTGCTCACTATCTGAGCTATACAATGGATCATCATCCATATTTTTGTAAAACTCATGAGTTTCTTGTTTTCTCATGTGTTCCACCATAACATCATAACTAAAACGATGTTCTTCTTTTTTCGGAAAACCATGACGGTTTTGGAACCAATATTTAAATTGGTCAGGGACCAGGTATTTTTCCATCAAACAGATCGCCATCTGCTCTCGCAGCCAGAAAAGGTAATTTGGTTGTGGATAATTTACACAATATCCTGGATAATAATTAAATATTTGTTCTATTTTTTCTTCCGGAAAAAAAAATCCTATTTTAAATAAATTTAGCGCCACTACTTTCACTAACTTCTCTTGTACCTGTAATTCATCCCCTAAGTCGGCTAACTTTTTACGTAATTCGTAAAGAATGTCTAGAGTTTTCTTTTCAGACTGTATTTTTTCACATATATATTTTTGAAGCAACTTCTTCCCCCTATCTTGCAAAGAAGTTGAGAACTGTTTCTCTATAGCATCTAAAAAAGAGAGATAAACTTGAGTTTCTACTTTCTTTGAAAAGGGAAAGAAATAAAATTCAAAAGATATTTTGTTACATATTTCAAATAGTAACAATTTAACCGTTTTCAACGTTGTACCAATAATGTCTTGCAGTTTATTAATTTTTTTTTTTGAATCTGAATTCAAATATTTTATTAAATTAATATCTAGCACAACCCTAAGGATATCAACAAAAGTATTATTGTATGATAATAACGTTTTAATAGTCTTAGTGTAATTTGAGAAAAATTCGTTGTATATGAAAAATTCTTTGTTAAAATATTTATGATAAATAACTTTGTACAATAAAATCGAGACCCTTAGAACCATTGTGACGTCAAATAAAGACATCGTATGTTTTTTATCTAGAAGATCTAGAGTATAGAAATCTATATCCATAGGGCACCAAGTACCATCATCAATTAAAAGCTCAATTCGCTCTGAACTAGTCATTTGCAGAGTTGCTCCACATGTTGTACAAACACTTTTGTCTTCTTTTACAAAAAATTCCCTAAAGTGAAGGGTATCACAATTTTCGCAGTGAATCCACAAATGCTTATACTTATTATAAACTTCGATACTTCTATCTTGTTCGATTTCTTCTCCGCTTTCTTCTCCGCTTTCTTGTTCTGAACTAGTCATTTTCAGAGTTGCTCCACATGTTGTACAAACAGTTCTATTTTCTTCTAGTAAAAATTCCTTAAATTAAAAGGTATAACACTTTCTGCAGTAAGTCCACAAATGCTTATAATCGATATTTTTATCTTGTTCGATTTCTTCTCCGCTTTCTTCTCCGCTTTCTTGTTCTGAACTAGTCATTTTCAGAGTTGCTCCACATGTTGTACAAACAGTTCTGTTTTCTTCTAGTAAAAATTCCTTAAAGTAAAAGGTATAACACTTTTTGCAGTAAATCCATAACTTCTTATAATCGATATTTTTATCCTCTTCAATTTCTTGTTGGATTTCTTGGTCAATTTCGGTCGATTTCTTGGTTGATTGTTCGATTTCTGTTTCCTTCGATTTCTGGTTCAATTGTTTGATTTATTCTGCTAAATATTCACGATCCTTGTTTTCTTCAAACATTTTCATGGTTTTTTTCATTTTTAATGTAGAACTCTTTTTATTCAAAAAGATAATTTTTTATAAGAAAAAAATACAAATCTTTTTGATTCAACAGGTTACCTATCAGAACCTCATGAATCGAGTGATATCTGTACATGCTTCTTATCTGCATATCTTGTTATAATATATAAGCAGGCAGTCTTGGAAAGACTTGAAGAACTCGTTATTTCCGTTAACATAACGATGTTTCATGTTCTACTCTTCCGACCTGTCGGTCGGTAAAAAAATTAGGCGCAATGACAGAATAACAAATTCTGAAATTTCTTAGTTATTTCCATATCGGATTTTTTTTTTGAGCGTTTCTAATATTGAATATTAGAAACTTCCCTTTTTTAGATATTTGTATAGATATAGCATACCTAGATATTTTTTGTATTCTTCGAATAAATCCAGCTTTCTATTCTATATATTCTATGGAAAAAATAAAAAATAAAGAATCTATTAATTTAGATCTACCATTTATGAATCAAATTATAAAATTGATACGGATCGGGTTATTTTTGATCCGTCAAACGAATTCACAATGATTCGAAAACATCCTGAATAGTGGACCTAATGAAATATTTATTAGGAATTATATTGGCACAATGCGCCATTTTCAACCCCGGATTGTTGGATTGACACTTTTTGTTTACATAAAAATTTTGTAAACTGATTTATTCTTTTCTTATAGATCCCTTCTTCGTGGACAAAGCTGATTAAGAATTAGCTATCATCTAGCTAGCTAAAAACAGATTTGCTAAATCTGTTCAATCATGAGGAATTTGAACAAGATAACATTTCTTCAGACCACTATGGTCGCAGGCTAGAAAAGATTGGATCGGAACCAATCCCATTTTTTGATCCATAAAATGGATTTATATTTATAAATAAATTACTTCTAGCCGAGGTATCTATTCTTATCCATTCAGTATTCGGCTCAATCTTAAAAGATTGGGCCGAGTTTGATTTGATTAAGGGACCAAACGGACGAAAGTCACTTGATTACAAATTAATTATCAATTTTTTTTTTCAACCGGCGTATCAATTGTATCAACTGGCTTAAATTCAAATTTGATTTGTTTCCATACTTCACAAGCAGCAGCTAGTTCAGGACTCCATTTAGCTGCTTCGCTAATCACTTCATTACCTTCACGAGCAAGATCACGTCCTTCATTACGCGCTTGTACACAAGCTTCTAAAGCGACCTGATTAGCTACTGCACCAGGTGCATTTACCCAAGGGTGCCCCAAAGTCCCTCCACCAAACTGTAATACAGAATCATCCCCAAAGATCTCGGTCAGAGCAGGCATATGCCAAACGTGAATGCCTCCTGAAGCTACAGGCAAGACACCTGGCATAGAGACCCAATCTTGAGTGAAATAAATGCCACGACTTCGGTCTTTTTCAATAAAATCATCACGCAATAGATCAACAAAACCTAAAGTGATCTCTCGTTCTCCTTCAAGTTTACCTACTACCGTACCAGCGTGAATATGATCTCCACCAGACATACGCAGTGCTTTAACTAGCACACGGAAGTGCATACCATGATTTTTTTGTTTGTCAATAATTGCATGCATTGCACAGTGAATGTGAAGAAGTAGGCCGTTGTCTCGGCAATAATGAGCTAACGTAGTATTTGCCGTAAAACCTCCAGTCAAATAGTCATGCATTACTATAGGAACTCCCAATTCTCTGGCGAATACTGCTCTTTTTATCATTTCTTCACATGTACCTGCAGTAGCATTCAAGTAATGTCCCTTAATTTCACCCGTCTCAGCCTGAGACTTATAAATTGCTTCTGCACAAAAACATAAACGATCTCTCCAGCGCATGAATGGTTGGGAATTCATGTTTTCATCATCCTTGGTAAAATCAAGTCCACCACGGAGACATTCGTAAACCGCTCTACCATAATTCTTGGCGGATAGGCCCAATTTTGGTTTGATAGTACATCCCAACAATGGACGACCATATTTGTTTAATTTATCTCTTTCCACTTGGATACCATGTGGTGGGCCTTGGAAAGTTTTTGAATAAGCAGGAGGAATTCGCAGATCTTCCAGACGTAGATCTTGTAAGGCTTTGAATCCAAATACATTACCTACAATGGAAGTGAACAGGTTAATAACAAAACCTTCTTCAAAAAGATCTAAAGGGTAAGCTACATAGGCAATAAATTGACTTTCCTCTCCAGGAACGGGCTCGATATCATAGCATCGTCCCATGTAACGATCAAGACTGGTAAGTCCATCGGTCCAAACAGTGGTCCATGTACCAGTGGAAGATTCGGCAGCTACTGCTGCTCCCGCTTCCTCGGGGGGCACTCTGGGTTGAGGAGTGACTCAGAATGCTGCCAAGATATCAGTATCTTTGGTATCATAGTCCGGAGTATAATAAGTTAATCTGTAATCTTTAACACCAGCTTTGAATCCAACACTTGCTTTAGTCTCTATTTTTGGTGACATAAATAAGTCCCTCCCTATGATTTATTGGTTAATAACTTTTACAAGAACCAGGTCTACTCAACATGAGTGTTGAACGTAAAGACTTTTGCATCAATTTTCTACAAAATAATCATTTTGTCCTTTATTGTCAAAAAGACTTTTCAAGTAATATTGTATCATGTTGTGTATGTATGACACAACCCAATTTATTATTTCAATTAACCCAAGGACCTTTCAGCTGTTAAACTAGCTCATGAATTCAACTTCTATATAATGTAAATATTTATTTTGGCAAAATAGCATCAACAGCCTCTAGTCGTGTTCTAGCCCTTTTGAGAGCTACATCAGCCTCGATTGCTTGTCTCTTGCCTTCAGCTTGTGCAAGATCCACTTTAGCTAATCTATAACTTTCTTGAGCCTCTCGAGGATCGATATCCATACCTCTTTCTGCATTATTTACCAATAATGTGATCTCATTATTGTCTATCTTGGCGAAACCGCCCATTAAAGCCATAGTCGACCATTGCGCATTGAGACGTATTTTCATAACTCCTATATCTAAAGCTGTTACAATCGCAGTATGGTTGGGTAATACACCAATTTGACCGCTGTTGGTAGTTAGGATTATTTCGTGAACTTCTGAATCCCAAACAACTCGATTGGGAGTCAGTACACGAAGATTTAGGTTCATTTTTAAAATTAAATTTCTTTGAAGTTCATAGCCTTTGCGGTAGCTTCATCAATGTTACCCACCAAATAAAAAGACTGTTCAGGTAGATCATCTAATTCTCTGGAAAGGATCATTTGAAAACCTCTAATTGTTTCTATTAGACTAACATATTTACCGGAGGAACCAGTGAATACCTCTGCTACAAAAAAGGGTTGTGACAAAAACCGTTCAATTTTTCGTGCTCTTGCTACGGTTAAACGATCTTCTTCTGATAATTCGTCCAGTCCAAGAATAGCTATAATGTCTTGAAGTTCCTTATAACGTTGCAAAGTTTGTTTAACTCCTTGCACAGTTTCATAATGTTCTTCGCCCACGATCGAAGGTTGGAGCATAGTTGACGTTGAATCTAACGGATCTACCACTGGATAGATCCCCTTAGCAGCTAATCCTCTCGATAGTACAGTAGTAGCATCTAAATGTGTGAATGTTGTAGCAGGAGCAGGATCAGTCAAGTCGTCTGCAGGTACATAAACTGCTTGAATGGAGGTTATAGATCCATCTTTGGTAGAAGTGATTCTCTCTTGCAAAGATCCCATTTCTGTACTAAGAGTTGGCTGATAACCAATGGTGGAAGGCATTCTGCCTAATAATGCAGATACCTCTGACCCTGCTTGGACAAAGCGGAATATATTATCAATAAATAATAGTACGTTTTGCTTATTGACATCTCAGAAATATTCAGCCATGGTTAGAGCAGTTAAACCAACTCTCATACGAGCTCCTGGTGGTTCATTCATTTGACCATAGACCAGAGCTACTTTGGATTCTGAAATATTTTGTTCATTAATTACTCTCGATTCTTTCATTTCCTTGTAAAGATCATTTCCTTCACGGGTACGTTCTCCTACTCCGCCAAATACGGAAACACCTCCATGAGCCTTAGCAATGTTGTTAATTAACTCCATAATCAACACTGTTTTACCCACTCCAGCTCCTCCGAATAATCTGATTTTTTCCCCACGGCGGTAAGGAGCTAAAAGATCCACTACTTTAATCCCTGTTTCAAAGATTGAAAATTTGGTATCCAATTGTGTAAAGGCGGGAGCAGATCTATGAATAGGAGATGTTGTGAGAGCACCTACAGGACCTAAATCATCGACAGGTTCTCCAAGAACATTAAAAATTCTCCCGAGAGTAGTTTCACCAACTGGAACACTCAGTGGAGCTCCTGTATCAATTACTCTCATTCCTCTCATCAAACCATCTGTAGCACTCATAGCTACAGCTCTAACCTTATTATTTCCTAATAATTGCTGTACCTCACAAGTAACACAAATTAGTTTACCAGTTGTATCATTATCCTTAACTATCAAGGAATTGTAAATATTAGGCATATTACCTGGAGGAAAAGATACATCTAGTACTGGGCCGATGATTTGAGCAATATATCCTGCCTTCTTTTCTACAAGTGCAGAAACGCTAAAAAAAAGAGGATTGGTTCTCATACAATAAAATAGAAAAAAGGAGATTAATTCAAATTGCTAATACTAGCAAAAAATTTAAAAAACAAAAATGTTCTGGACTGAGTTGATCAGTCAATAATAACTGAGAGTTACCACTTTGATTTACTTAGTGGTCTCTTTCTAATTTACTTAGTGGTCTCTTTATAAAGTTCAACTTCGATAATGATCTGTAAGTTCATTCATTATTATACAATATAATAATTTTATTGTAAAAATAGTAGGTAAAACTTATTAAGATGCCATTGAGTTGTCTATGGCATCTAATAAGTTTTACCTACTATTGGATTTGAACCAATGACTCTCATCGTATGAAAGCGATACTCTAACCACTGAGTTAAGTGGGTGATTTATCATCATAGATAGAGTCGTAACTAGAAACGATTCTAGGTGGAATTCACCATATAAACAATATGCCCCCTAACTAAATAGTATCATATCCACCTTGACAGAAAGTGATATATTTTGTTAGTATATTTTCAAAACTGTGAAGGGCTATAGCTCAGCTTGGTAGAGCACCTTGTTTACACGTGCGCCAATGTTTTTCAGGAGAGTTTTTTGGTTCGTCTGATCCATAAATATCTTATGTTATATAGTCTTACTCTATGAATTGGGAGAACAACAGCATGACAAAGATGAAGTTAGATCTGATTAGAACTTATAAATATAGTTGATATGGTCAATCTCAGGTGCATTCAATGTCAGGCATAATGAGTACAATACGGGGACCTCAAAAAAATTCTTTTCGCTCTATGAACTTTCAGGTGTATGAAGTATCATATTATTCTACTTTTGGGGTGATAGAGACTCATTTGAGTTAATCTATGTCTGAGCATGGCAGACCTACGTCAAGTAAACCTTTTGAATAACTTTGGGATTGCTTCTGAAATTTGTGTTTGAAGCAAACGGAGCCATCTTATTATCTATCTTTCTGGAAAGAAGAGAATGGCAGACTAACTGATCAATCCATCAGTTAATGAAAGAGCCCAATGCAATAAAAATGCATGTTGGGTTCTTGGAACAGTTTGAATCATTTTGGTAATAAGAACTTTGATCTGTTCTACCGAGAAGGTCTACGGTTCGAGCCCGTATAGCCCTATACAGTTCTTAAACTATTATATTTCCTTTCTTTGCTTAGTGTCTCTATCACCTAGCTCTAATTTGAAGGAGTCTTCGGATCATGTCAACTCAAATTAGACATGGAACTTTTAACTCCAAACACATTTGGGGTCAACAAAGCATAAAAATGATTATCTTTTCTGTATCTGTGAATCTGTTTTAAGTTAAAAAACAAGAATGATAGTTGATCAATATCTTTGATCTTGATCAACTATCATTCTATCACTTTATTTGCATCAAGTGAGATTAAATTCAACCTACTTTTGATCTATACTAGATAAATTTGTAATACATTATTAATTATAAATATGTTCAATACCCGGTCGGAAAGGCGAAAATGTTTGTCCTAGCTAAACGTAGCTAAAGAACGAACCGAGGGTTCGTTCTTTCTTTTTCTTACCCTAAGATTATTGCTCCTTTTTTATAATAGTATTAAATTAGCTCTGCATACTATTAATTGACTAAGTAAAATCTACTTCTCGAACCATTCCATTCATATAATAAACTGAATGCATCAACATGCGATCAAATTATGTATTTATTTGATGATTCATTTCAATGTTTTTGAAAACGGAAGTGGATTCGCCCTTGAACATCTTCAACCCAATACTGTGGAATGTTTACTATTTGGTTGATAGATGCGAGAGCCTAAAAATTATTTTATTTGAATATTTGTATCGTCGCCTGTGCAAGTATAGGACAAAGGATTTTATTATCTTTTATCCCTATGAGATAGACCCAAGGAGGCAGAATTAGGCTTATGGATACATTAAGGGATACATAATCCCCTTTTTCTATTACTCCGAGAGATCATAGGTTTATCGAAGTCAAATGACAGATTACTAGACTCACTCAATTTGAGTTTGGAACAAAGGAAGCTTGTTGACCCATCCCGCATAATTAGAAACAACGAACCTGAAAGACCCATCTGATTTAGATGGACAAAATTGTTATATCGAGATAGAACATATAACTAAAAAAAAGACCTGTAAATTCCCTTACATCAACTCATGTTGATGACACATTACAACTCGAATCAATATGGGGGTCTGCCGAACTGCAAGGGTTCTATTACAACCCTTTCCTAAAAAGGAAAGATTGTTATCATTTGGCGATGATGAATGTAAGTATAGAAAGAATCGATACGAAAGAGGAAACATAAATTGATATTCTTACGTAAATTTAACAATAAGTCACGAACGAAACAGGAATTATAATGTTTCAATGAGAATCAATTATTTTTTTTTTGGGGAGGTAGAGGAGCGATGTCTAAATTGACAATAAAATAGAGAAATTTTATCTATTTCACAGGAGTCTATTTATGTTTATAGTTTCCGAATATGATACTTTTTGGATATATTTAGTAATATCCAGCCTTATACCGATTATGGCATTCTCGATTTCTATAGCTTTGGCCCCGATAAATAAAGGGCCGGAGAAAGCCACTAGTTACGAATCAGGTATAGAACCAATGGGAGATACTTGGATCCAATTTAGAATTTGTTATTATATGTTTGCTCTAGTTTTCGTTGTTTTTGATGTGGAAACAGTCTTTCTCTATCCGTGGGCGATGAGTTTTGATATTTTGGGTCTATATACATTTATAGAAGCTTTTTTTTTCGTGCTTATCTTAATTATTGGTTTAGTTTATGCATGGAGAAAAGGAGCATTGGAATGGTCTTAACTTCCAAATTTTTGGTGGTAGAAGAGAACAGGCCATTCGACAAGGAGATCCTGAAATTGCGGAGGCTTGGTTCAATCAAGCTGCTGAGTATTGGAAGCAAGCTATAGCGCTTGCTCCAAGTAATTATATCGAAGCACAAAATTGGTTAAAGATTACAGGATGTTTTGTAGAATGAAAATCTCTCTATTACCATACTGGTAAATAGTATGGATTATGATATGAAACATTTTATCCATTCAGGATAAATCAATGAATCATACTATTCGATCGAATTAGCTTCTCTTATTTCGTTGTCATTTATATAAATAAATATATTGACAATAAAATAAATAATACCTTCTATGGATCGTTAATGAAAGGGATCTTTTGAATAAGAGTAAATCCCGTCCAGAGATTTAATTTATTAAGGATCCATTAATATTTATCCACAAATAATTCAAAGTTTTTGTGATTCAAAAATGTTATCTGGGACATATGGGGTCCAAATATATGGGTAAATACAACAAACTGGATATGAAGATAATTATATTACACATTATACCGAGAAATGCCTTTTCCCACTGGGTGGGAAAGACGTTTCCCATATTTTAATGGTCCATTGAGCACCTATGGTATATGTCATAATAAATTTGAACACCTGCCTCAGATTGACTTCCGTATCATAGTTTGCTTCAGTCCTGAACTGGGAAATAAAGAGAGGAACGAGTTAAGAACATATATCTATCGTTCAATAATTCCTTCCTGTTGGCGGGTTTTTTCTCATGTCTCGTCTGGAAAGAGGAGAACTCAATGATCATTCGTTCACCAGAAGCAGAAGTAAAGATCGTGGTGGAGAGGGATCCTATTAAAACATCTTTTGAAAAATGGGCTAAACCCGGTCATTTCTCAAAGACACTAGCTAAGGGACCTAATACTACCACTTGGATCTGGAACCTACATGCTGATGCTCATGATTTTGATAGCCATACCAATGATTTGGAAGAGATCTCTCGCAAAGTATTTAGTGCTCATTTTGGTCAACTAGCCATCATCTTTATTTGGCTAAGTGGGATGTACTTTCATAGCGCTCGTTTCTCTAATTATGAAGCATGGCTGGGTGATCCTACTCACATCAAACCCAGTGCTCAGGTAGTTTGGCCAATAGTAGGTCAAGAAATTTTGAATGGAGATGTAGGTGGAGGTTTTCGAGGAATACAAATAACCTCTGGGTTTTTCCAGATTTGGTGAGCATCCGGAATAACTAGTGAGTTACAACTTTACTGCACCGCAACTGGTGCATTGATCTTTGCAGCGTTAATGCTTTTTGCTGGTTGGTTCCATTATCACAAAGCTGCTCCAAAATTGGCTTGGTTCCAAGATGTAGAATCCATGTTGAACCACCATTTAGCAGGGTTACTAGGACTTGGGTCTCTAGGTTGGGCAGGACACCAAGTACACGTTTCTTTACCTATTAATCAACTCCTAGATGCTAGAGTGGACCCTAAAGAGATACCACTTCCTCATGAATTTATTTCAAATCGTGATCTTTTAGCTCAACTTTATCCCAGTTTTGCTGAGGGATTGACCCCATTTTTCACCCTGAACTGGTCGAAATATTCCAATTTTTTGACTTTTCGTGGAGGACTCAATCCGGTAACAGGGGGTCTATGGCTGATCGATACTGCACATCACCATTTGGCTATTGCAATTATGTTTCTGATCGCAGGTCATATGTATAGGACCAATTGGGGTATTGGCCATAAGCTCAAGGAAATTTTGGAAGCTCATAAAGGCCCATTTACAGGGGAGGGTCATAGAGGTCTTTACGAGATCTTAACTACCTCATGGCATGCTCAATTAGCTCTTAACCTAGCTATGTTAGGATCTTTAACTATTGTCGTAGCTCACCACATGTATTCTATGCCCCCTATCCATATCTAGCTATTGACTATGGTACCCAGCTCTCTCTGTTCACGCACCATATGTGGATTGGTGGATTTCTCATAGTTGGTGCTGCTGCACATGCAGCTATTTTTATGGTAAGAGACTATGATCCGACTACTCAATACAACAATCTTTTAGATCGTGTTCTGAGACATCGTGATGCAATTGTATCACACCTCAACTGGGCATGTATATTCTTAGGTTTCCACAGTTTTGGTCTGTATATTCATAATGATACTATGAGTGCTTTAGGACGTCCTCAAGATATGTTTTTAGATACTGCTATACAATTACAACCTATCTTTGCTCAATGGATACAAAACACTCATGCCTCATCACCTAGTTTGACAGCTCCTGATGCAACAGCAAGCACCAGCTTAACCTGGGGAGGTGGTGATTTGGTAGCAGTAGGTGCCAAAGTGGCTTTGTTACCTATTCCATTAGGAACTGTAGATTTTTTAGTGCACCATATTCATGCATTTACTATCCATGTGACTGTATTAATACTACTTAAAGGTGTCTTATTTGCCCGTAGCTCTCGTTTAATACCCGATAAAGTGAATCTTGGTTTTCGTTTTCCTTGCGATGGGCCTGGAAGAGGAGGAACATGTCAAGTATCTGCCTGGGATCATGTCTTCCTAGGGTTATTTTGGATGTATAATGCAATTTCGGTAGTAATATTCCATTTCAGCTAGAAAATGCAGTCCGATGTTTGGGGTAAAGTGATCAGGGAGTGGTAACTCATATCACGGGAGGAAACTTTGCCCAGAGTTCTATTACAATTAATGGGTGGCTCCGTGACTTTCTATGGGCACAAGCCTCTCAAGTAATTCAATCTTACGGTTCTTCATTATCTGCATATGGTCTTTTCTTCTTAGGTGCTCATTTTGTTTGGGAATTTAGTTTAATGTTCCTATTCAGTGGTCACGGATATTGGCAAGAACTAATTGAATCTATTGTTTGGGCTCATAATAAATTAAAGGTTGCTCCTGCTATCCAGCCCAGAGCCTTGAGTATTGTCCAAGGACGTGCTGTAGGAGTATCTCATTACCTTCTAGGTGGAATCGCCACAACATGGGCGTTCTTCCTAGCAAGAATTATTGCAGTAGGATAACGGCTAGGAGGATTTGAAAAGCATTATGGCATCAAGATTTCCAAAGTTCAGTCAAGGCTTGGCCCAGGACCCAACTACTCGTCGTATTTGGTTTGGTATTGCTACTGCACATGACTTTGAGAGTCATGATGATATTACCGAAGAACGTCTTTATCAGAAGATTTTTGCTTCTCACTTTGGTCAGTTAGCTATAATCTTTCTGTGGACCTCTGGTAATTTGTTCCACGTGGCTTGGCAAGGCAATTTCGAAGCATGGGTCCATGATCCCTTACATGTAAGGCCTATTGCTCATGCAATTTGGGATCCTCATTTTGGTCAACCGGCTGTATAAGCCTTTACCCGAGGAGGCGCCCCCGGTCCAGTAAATATTGCTTATTCTGGTGTTTATCAGTGGTGGTATACAATTGGCTTACGCACTAATGAAGATCTTTATAGCGGAGCTCTTTTCTTGCTATTTCTTTCCGCTATCTTTTTAATAGCGGGTTGGTTGCATCTACAACCTCAATGGAAACCAAGTGTTTCATGGTTTAAAAATGCCGAATCTCGTCTCAATCATCATTTGTCGGGGCTCTTCGGAGTCAGTTCTTTGGCTTGGACGGGACATTTAGTTCATGTTGCTATCCCTGAATCAAGGGGGGAACACATAAGATGGGATAATTTCTTGTCTGTATTACCGTATCCCCAAGGCTTAGAACCCCTTTTTACAGGTCAGTGGAATCTTTATACTCAAAATCCTGATTCCAGTAATCATTTATTTGGTACCTCGCAAGGGTCGGGAACTGCTATTCTAACTCTTCTCGGAGGATTTCACCCACAAACTCAAAGTTTGTGGCTAACTGATATAGCTCATCATCATTTAGCTATTGCATTTGTCTTTTTTATTGCTGGTCATATGTATAGAACTAACTTTGGGATTGGACACAGTATAAAAGATATTTTAGAAGCACATATTCCTCCGGGCGGCCGATTAGGACGCGGACATAAAGGTCTTTATAACACAATCAATAATTCTCTTCACTTTCAATTAGGTCTTGCTCTAGCTTCTTTGGGGGTTATCACTTCCTTGGTGGCTCAACACATGTATTCTTTACCCGCCTATGCATTCATAGCACAAGACTTCACTACCCAAGCTGCATTGTATACTCATCATCAATACATTGCCGGATTCATTATGACAGGGGCGTTTGCTCATGGAGCTATATTCCTCATTAGGGATTATGATCCAAAACAGAATAAGGATAATGTATTAGCGAGAATGTTGGAACATAAGGAAGCTATAATATCTCATTTGAGTTGGGCTAGTTTATTCCTAGGTTTTCATACCTTGGGACTTTATGTTCATAACGATGTTATGCTTGCTTTTGGTACTCCGGAAAAACAAATCTTGATCGAACCTATATTTGCTCAGTGGATACAATCTGCTCATGGTAAGACCTTATATGGTTTTGATGTACTCTTATCTTCAGCAAATGATCCAGCATTCAATGCTGGTAAAAGCATATGGTTACCTGGTTGGTTGAATGCTATTAACGATAATAAAAATTCACTCTTTTTAACAATTGGTCCTGGAGATTTTTTGGTTCATCATGCTATTGCTCTAGGTTTGCATACAACTACATTGATTTTAGTCAAAGGTGCTTTAGATGCGTGTGGTTCGAAGCTAATGCCTGATAAAAAAGATTTTGGTTATAGTTTTCCTTGCAATGGTACGGGACGGGGTGGCACTTGCGATATTTCGGCCTGGGATGCTTTTTATTTGGCAGTTTTCTGGATGTTGAATACTATTGGATGGGTTACTTTCTATTGGCATTGGAAGCATATCACCTTATGGCAGGGGAATGTAGCTCAATTTAATGAGTCTTCCACTTATTTAATGGGATGGTTAAGAGATTATCTTTGGTTAAACTCTTCACAACTTATTAATGGATACAATCCTTTTGGTATGAACAGTTTATCTGTCTGGGCGTGGATGTTCTTATTCGGGCATCTTGTTTGGGCTACTGGATTTATGTTTCTTATTTCCTGGCATGGATATTGGCAGGAACTGATTGAAACTCTCGCATGGGCCCATGAACGTACACCTTTGGCTAATTTAGTTCGATGGAGGGACAAGCCGGTAGCTCTTTCCATTGTTCAAGCACGATTAGTTGGATTAGCTCACTTTTTCGTAGGTTATATATTCACCTATGCAGCTTTCTTAATCGCCTCTACATCAGGCAAATTTGGTTAATTTGTTTTTTTTATTTTAAATTTTAGGAGATATTTAGATTATCAATCTAATCATCTCTGCATAAAAATATTAAATAATCCACGTAATACTTCTCCATCTCAAATTTGATTTATATTTTTTATTCCTGGATATAAGCTGACTAAATCATTATGGCAAGAAAAAGTCTCATTCAAAGAGAAAAAAAGAAACAAAGATTGGAAAGGAAATATACTCTTCTTCGTCAATCTTTAAAAAAAGAGATGAGCGAAGTCTCATCATTGGATTAAAAATTGGAAATTTATAGAAAATTACAATCTTCACCACGTAATAGTGCACCTACACGTCTTCGTCGCCGTTGTTCGACGACTGGAAGGCCTAGAGCCAACTATAGGGATTTTGAGTTGTCCGGATATATAATCCGGGAGATGGCTCACGCATGTTTGTTGGCTGGGGTAACAAAATCGAGTTGGTAGGAGGAAAAAAAGATTATTTAAGGTTTTTGTGATGATAGAAAAGTCCCTCCCCTCCCTATATAGGGAGGGAGGATAACATGAGTAAGGGGTTGCTCAATGTAACCCATTTTGGCTATTATAGCAAAGCTAATATTAAGGGATATCACAGAGTAGAGCAGTTTGGTAGCTCGCAAGGCTCATAACCTTGAAGCCACGGGTTCAAATCCCGTCTCCGCAAAGACACAATAGTCAAAAAGGATGACTCATTCCATTGAGAATGGCTTGATAAACCATGAAAGGATACGACCAAACCAAAAACTATTCCTTTTTCTATTTCATCTTTCGGATGGGCGGGTAGCGGGAATTGAACCCGCATCTTCTCCTTGGCAAGGAGAAATTTTACCATTCAACCATACCCGCATTTGACTCATTATTGGAGTATATAATATATACTCCATATATTACCACTTACTTCTATGTAAGTATATTTTACTGGAATTATAGTATGATTATTTACTATACCAATAAGAAAATAACTCCTGCCAAGATCACTTTCATTTAGTTCCTTGGCATTTATGGGAAATGCCATTGCGAACTATAATGCCCCTCTAGAGAGGGGAGGGGGGGCGACTTTAAACTCAAAAGATCTTAGAACATATCTACGATATGAAAGAATTTAGAATACCTACTAAAAAGACTGATCCAATCCATAATGATACGCCCGAAAATAACACATTTTTGCTACTCGACCAACCATTAGGAGAGGCAAGTGCGACAGGTACACCAATTACTAGGAGAAATGAAATTGCAATTAATGTAAACACAGATGATTGGAAAGCAATAGTCATGGTTGTGATCTTAAAATCTTCCAACAGATTCAATAGACTATACCATCGGATCCCTATCCGGTCAAATTATAATCAAATGCACTATGGATTTTATTTGATCATAAATTAATCGAGCTTAAACTTATCAAAATTTGATTTGAGTGTGAAAGAATAGGGAAATTCGTTTCTTTTTACCATCATGAGATATCAACTATAATATAGATAACAACCCTATAGTTTAACAACCCTATAGTTAGGTATTAACTGTCGGGGTAAAATAGAATTGTTTTCGTCCGGGAGAGATGGCCGAGTGGTTGATGGCTCCGGTCTTGAAAACCGGTATAATTAACTATCGAGGGTTCGAATCCCTCTCTCTCCTTTTGTTCATTGAACAATTGAACTTATCAGTTCAGTACCAAAAAAGGCTCGGCTATATAATATAGATAGCCGAGCAACAAGGATTCAGTTGGAAAAATAATATCGAAGGATACCACTATCCCATCTCCCAACATGGGAAATAAATCTAAATTGGATAGATTTAGATTTTATCTAGCTTCATCTATGGTTTAATTAAGAGGGGTCATGGAAAGAACAGGTTCAAAATCACGATCAATTCCTTTCTCAAATCCTGCTGCAGCTGCGCGAGCCCTTCCTGCATGCCACAAATGACCTACGAAAAAGAAAAATCCTAGAACAAAATGAGAGGTGGCTAACCAACTTTGAGGTGAAACATAATTCACCGCATTAATCTCGGTAGCTACACCACCCACAGAATTTAAAGAACCTAAAGGAGCATGAGTCATATATTCTACTGAACGTCGTTCTTGCCAGGGTTGTATGTCCTTTTTCAACTTACTCAAGTCCAAACCATTAGGACCCCTTAGAGGTTCCAACCAAGGAGCACGAAGATCCCAAAAATGCATTGTTTCTCCTCCGAAGATAATTTCTCCAGTAGGAGAACGCATAAGATATTTACCTAAACCAGTAGGCCCTTGGGCAGACCCCACACTAGCTCTAAGACGTTGATCTCTAACTAGAAAAGTAAATGCTTGAGCTTGAGAGGCCTCTGGGCCAGTAGGCCCATAGAATTCACTGGGATAAGCTGTATTGTTAAACCAAACAAAACAACAAGCAGTGAAACCAAAGATAGAAAGAGCCGCTAAACTATAGGACAAGTAAGCTTCTCCGGACCACACAAACGCACGACGAGCCCATGCAAAAGGTTTTGTTAAGATGTGCCAGATACCACCAAAAATACAAATGGAACCTAACCACACATGTCCTCCAATTAGATCTTCTAGATTTTCCATGCTAACAATCCATCCCTCTCCCCCAAAAGGGGACTTGAGTAAATAACCAAATATAACACCTGGATTAAGCGTAAGATTCGTAATTTTTCTTACATCTCCACCGCCGGGAGCCCAGGTATCATATATGCCACCAAAATACACAGCCTTGAATACTAAGAGAAAAGCACCAACACCTAAAAAGATTAGGTGAATACCTAAAATTGTGGTCATTTTGTTCCTATCTTTCCATACATAACCAAAAAAGGGAAAAGATTCTTCTAAAGTTTCGGGTCCGATTAGTGCATGATAAATACCACCGAAACCTAAAACTGCAGAAGAAATTAAGTGAAGTACCCCAGATACAAAATAGGGAAAAGTATCCACAATTTCCCCACCAGGACCGACTCCCCATCCTAGAGTAGCTAAATGAGGAAGTAAAATCAAGCCTTGTTCATACATAGGCTTTTCCGGTACAAAATGAGCCACTTCAAATAGATTCATTGCTCCAGCCCAGAATACAATTAATCCGGCATGAGCCACGTGAGCCCCAAGTAATTTTCCCGACAAATTGATAAGTCGGGCATTACCAGCCCACCAAGCAAAACCAGTAGTTTCTTGGTCACGACCAGCTAAAGCTAGAGTTCCATTAAAGAGCGTTTCCACGGGGTAGAATCTCCTCAGGGAATATAAGGTTTTCATGAGGCTGATCTTGAGCCGCCATCCAAGCACGAATACCTTCGTTCAAGAGAATATTTTTTGTGTAGAAAGTCTCAAATTCAGGATCTTCTGCTGCACGAATCTCCTGGGAAACAAAGTCATAGGCACGTAAGTTTAGAGCTAGACCAACTACTCCAATGGCACTCATCCATAAACCGGTCACTGGTACAAATAACATGAAGAAATGTAACCAACGTTTATTGGAAAAAGCAACCCCAAAAATTTGGGACCAGAAACGGTTAGCAGTGACCATAGAATAAGTCTCTTCAGCTTGAGTTGGGTTAAAAGCGCGGAACGTATTTGCACCATCACCGTCTTCAAATAAAGTATTTTCCACGGTAGCACCGTGAATAGCACATAGAAGAGCAGCACGCAATACTCCAGCAACTCCCATCATATGAAATGGATTCAAGGTCCAATTATGAAAACCTTGAAAAAAGAGGATAAATCGAAAAATAGCTGCTACACCAAAACTAGGTGCAAAAAACCAACCAGACTGACCTAATGGATAAATCAAGAATACAGAAACAAAAATAGCAATCGGACCAGAGAACGCAATTGCATTATAAGGTCGCAATTGTACAGATCGAGCAAGTTCAAATTGGCGTAACATGAAGCCTATTAGACCAAAAGCACCATGAAGAGCAACAAAAGTCCATAGACCACCTAATTGGCACCAACGAGTAAAATCTCCTTGTGCTTCAGGACCCCATAATAGCAGCAAAGAATGTGCTAAACTATTAGCAAGCGTAGAAACTGCAGCAGTTAAAAAATTACAACCTTCCAAATAGGAACTGGCCAATCCATGAGTATACCATGAAGTCACAAAGGTTGTACCCGTAAACCATCCACCTAGGGCAAAATAAGCACAAGGAAAAAGCAATAGACCGGACCAACCCACAAAAACAAAACGGTCTTAGCATAGCCAGTCATCCATAGTATCAAATAAAGTTTTTTCATCTTTGGAAGACTTTCCAAGGGCTATAGTCATAGTGATCCTCCTATTTAACTATTCCGACCTTTTTCGAGCACCCTATCTGATAGAATCAAAAGGTATACGCTGGTTTGCATATCTATGGACAATTTTTAATCCATCATCCCTTTAAACAAATTGGGTTCCGAAGATTCCTTGTTGGCACAGATATTATCCGCTAAACTGAACCAATCCAATATAGGTAAATGCATGATGTTGTTTGTATTCAGTTTCTTTCTGATCCTCAAATTACCTTCTGAATGGAATAAATGTCAACAGAACAACTGCCGTAAAGCTTTTTTGTTCTTCACCAGATACTATTCACGACATCTATTACATTTAAATAGTATTCTGTCGTGAACCTCACTCCAAGATCAAAAAATTGATTAGTAAATACTACTATATTCCTACGAATAAATAAGAACAATAAGAAGGAGATATTTGATTAACTCATAGAGTTAGAGGAAAGAACTCTATTTGTTCTTTTCCTTCTATTCAGAAAAAAGGAGTACTATTTAACTATAGTTAAATATTAACAGTTCCTTTCTTTAATTCGATTCTCTAGATAGGAATCAATTTATGGATTAAAGATAAGGGGAAATTGACTCCGTCCATAATTCAGACTTCCATCTCTATTCTTTCCAGAAAGAAGAGAAATAATAACTATTCATTCGACAGAACATCCAATCATAAACCAAATATTCAATCATTTGAATAATTTCAGAGAATTGAAAGGTCCACTTTCAAAATATCCCTCAATTTTCAATATCAGAATAGCTGATATATTCATCAGTCAATGGGTCAGGTTCACTTACTTCTCCTTCTTATTTACCTCTTTTGGGCTGAAAGATTTAGGATATAAAAGAGTGAAAATATTTTCGTATTTTGGGATTTAAATTACGTATTCACAATTTCAATTATAATGCCTCAAAATTACGAAAATGACATAATTCTTATGTCTAATCTTATACTATTTCTCTTCCTATAGTAGCAAGATGGATAAAAAAGACTATTATCTAATAGTCTAGATAGCATTCTAGTTGTCCTCACTCATATTAGGTGCTCTATTTCGAGCATAACAAATGCTGAACCTAAAACTAATAATGACAGGTATTTAATTAACTGTTTTTCACAGTTTTTTTACCTTAATTAAACATCCTCCTGTGAAAAATGAACACCGGGCTTTGCTTTGTAGGAATCATTACAGGAGCCCTTTATCGAGCTTGAACCGATGACTTACGCCTTACCATGGCGTTACTCTACCGCTGAGTTAAAAGGGCTATTAATCATTTCATGATGAATGCATGAGTCTACTACATATCCGGTATATATGTAGTAGCAAAATGAATCCACATAGAATATAATATTAATAAATAATTTATCTAATTTACTGTTTGAGGACCAATTTTATTCCGATAATGTCAATTGGTCCTATTGACCCATTAATAGTTCGATTGAACTCTTCAAATTTATTATTAAAAAGGTGAGATCTGTACTCCATAATTGACAGGGATATACCTTCCATTGTTTGTCTACCTATTTATTAATAATTTATCTGAATTGACTAAATTAGTGAACCCACGTGGCTATTGAGATGACTCTCTTATTCGTTTGTCTGTCTATCACTCAGATCCACACATAGGATTGTCTCTATCTGAGATAGAGATCGGCATCTCTGATATTTTATAAAAACACATAACCTATTTTATTAAATTGTGCCTATTCTGCTCTGTCCTATGTCAGCAAATATTGTCTAGGACTCTTCTGCTCGGTTTCCGACCCTATCCAATAGGGACCCTATCTAATAAGATTATGTAGTTTGTGTTCTTCATTATGAATAATTTTTATCTGTAAACATGCACACTCTATCATACGTGTTGGTTCAGAGGACCAAATATTGCTATGGGTTCCACGAGCGAATCTCCACTTTGAATAAATGAGTACTCGGTTCAACAAGAAAGGGGGGATATGGTTCTCGTCCAGAACAAATATCAATTTCGTAATATGGTGATATAGAGGAGGGGGATATTGTAAGCAATATTATAAGAGGCATTTACTCAATATTTTTATTTTCGATCGTTGTTCCATCTTTTGGTTCAAAATAATAGTTGTTATATCCGTAGCAATACCCCAAGAATTTTGGGGCTTAAACTAAGCGCTTTTTATCTTTATCAGTATCTAAAAGCAAAGCCTTTTTTGAGGCTTTATGTACTAGAGAAGTTTACGAACAATACAAGAAGAATATGAAACCACTAACATAAAGAAAACTAATAGATTTAGTGGTGTCATAGTCTTGACAATTTCCTAAGGATTTGAATATTATAACAATAAGTGGGCCCCTATCGTCTAGTGGCCCAGAACATCTCTCTTTCAAGGAGGCAACAGGGATTCGATTTCCCCTAGGGGTACTATACTAGGAAAGAAAGTCATTAGAATACTCATTAGGTCTCCTAATGACTTTCCATTTCTTGTTCCTGGGTCGATGCCCGAGTGGCTAATGGGGACGGACTGTAAATCCGTTGGCAATATGCCTACGCTGGTTCAAATCCAGCTCGGCCCAAGACCAACTTGATTGAATAGATTGATATTCATAATCAATCGATTATTTCGATGAAAAGGTAATTGGTTCTTGAATCCCCGATATATAAAAAATCGAAACGAACAGATACTTTCAGTAAATTTGAAAGAGAAAGGTCAAATCTTTTATCGACCCAGCAGTACTTAATTAGTACTGAATATTAAGTCAACTGTACCTAGTTGGGATTGTAGTTCAATTGGTTAGAGTACCGCCCTGTCAAGACGGAAGTTGTGGGTTCGAGCCCCGTCAGTCCCGGTCGAATAAATTGATCAATTCTTCGCTCGATCCCCACCCCATTAGAAGAGCAAAAAAGGGAAATCGGGTAGACCAGGATAGATCTACTGGTGATTCTATCACCATTTCGATGATATTATCGAATTATCATAGTGGATCCGCACTAAATTTTATTCTTTCCTTGAGAAAGAAAAAAAGGTTTCATATAATTAACGAATGTTATATAAACACATTCGTAATTGTACGAATAGATCTTCGTAGGAAGATTGATTTGTGTTAGGAAGGATAACACAGGAGGAGTCTCCTTCTAAGTCAGAATACCACGTAGATCTCTACGGATAATTCTAAATGATTTCCAGATACTGTTACATCTATCTCATGTTCTTCCCCTGAAGTGAAATATTGGTACTATTTCAGATGTGCTAGTACGCCGTTGAACGGTATTCTCATAATCAAAAAGATTACGATCAATTATCACATGAGGATTGGATGATGTTTGGGCTGAACTGATTATCCAAACAGTTCAGCTCATTCCAGGGTCATGGGCAATCCTTTGAATAATTTGAACTATCTTTTTAGTTCTCGGTGAACATTACAAGGCGAATCAGGGGGATTTCAGTAGGGGAATCTTTCCAGCTTTTTTTAGCTGCAGTTACCTCGACCCCTTTTGCGATTTGTCATGTAGAATCATGATGCAAATGCAAGCTTGGGTATCTTGCTCACCTGAATCAAGAGAATTAATTCTCTTGTCCTTTTTTTTGATCAATAGAATCGATTAATGGATAGTAATATCCCTATTGGGACTATTCCTTGCCTTCATTAGAAGGTAAGTTTAAAATAATAAATCAATCAGTAGATATAATCTACTCAGAGCAATCTTTATCATACTTATCTGCCCTGCCCCTCGAATAGGCAAATTAGGGTCGTCATCAACGTCTCAATATTCGATTGAGACGATTTATTTTATCAAACAACCATATTTATAATATTTGCATATCCAATGCTTGGCGATACTATTTTTTCATTTATGTAAAACGTTGTAACTATATGAGTAACCCGATGGGATCGATTAGGAATCGAATTACTAGATCCGGTATGAATAAGAGATCATAGTATGTTATACTATTTCATTTCTATTGAAGAATTCATATCTATGAAGAATTAATAGGAATCCGTTAGATTTCGTTACTCAGATTGATCCTATTGATGGAATCTTATAATTGAAGGATTCAATCAATAAATAAAAAAAGATTCATCTATACTCTATGAGATCAAATCTCGAGTTATTGTAAAACGAAGGGAAAATCAATAATGGAAGTAAATATCCTCGCATTTATTGCTGTTGCATTGTTCATTTCAGTCCCTACTGCTTTTTTACTCATCATTTACGTAAAAACGGTGAGTCAAAGCAATTGATTTGTATTATAAATACAGTGATTACTGATGTCTAGATGAATTCTAGATCATCAGTAAAAAAAGGGGGGGTAATAGGGGTCGTATTAAAGGTAGAGATTTATTTGGAAAAGAAGTAGTACGAAGGAAGAAGGAAACGAGAAACCTTCCTTTCCTTTCACTTTTTCTTTGTACTACTTCTTCTACATAGATCTTAGAAAAGTAAATCTGAATAGCACTTGTCCTATGGGGACATGAATGTAGGATGAGGACCTAGTAAAAAAAGCGATGCTAATCACAATACTATTAATATGCCCCTAGAAAAAGTAACTTTATGGGGGCAGAACATAGGTGGTGTGGTTCTGAACATAATCTACTCAAAAGTATTTTAGACGAATCTACGAATCGTAAAAATGTGAAATATCTTTCTATTTCTAACACAGTAAAAATATCATTTTATAGTATATAGTGAATTGGAAATCGTAAATAATTTCTATGGAAAAGGGATGTCTGGTTGGGACAGAGCAGCACGATATGCTTCATATGTCGTTGTTCTGAGAACAGACTCGTTTTAAATTTGATCAATTCGCAATTATTTAGATTAATTAAAACGTAAACTTTTTTATTTTGATTAATACTATGCTTAGTAGCATAAATTCCATATCTACTTCATACTTGATAAGTATCAAGTATTTTCGAAAATATGAGGGTAAAGGATGCATTCCTTTATCCATATCAAACATAAATAATTCCAGAAATCTTTGATTTTTATAATAATTATTGATCATTCAATTCAATATTATTAGATCATTATGAAACATACGAGATTATAATCTATAATTTATTTAAATAGTCTCAAAAATGACTCAAGACTATTTAATTAGTTTAAATATTAGTTGTATTAAAGTCCACTTCTACCCCATACTACGAGTGAAAGAGAAAATGTAAAAATGACCATTAGAGCAGCCCAAGCGATACCTACTATATCCATACGAATCCCTCTATTATCAAGAATAATAATAATTATTGATTAATTATGATAATGGAACTAATCAGGATAGTGCAAAGTGTAAATCCTCCACCGAAAGGAATAATCGATAGTAGAGATTTATAAAATTAGTCTGTTGGAACTAGTTACTCTGTAAATGCCTATAGAGGCATGCATTTACAATAAAATTGAATCTTATCGTAAATATATTGGTAATTTAATCTGAAGACGCACAAGTTTACTCCAAAAGTTATGGAGTACAAATGCAAACTTTTGCATTTCTTTCACTTTTTTGTACCCTAAAAAGGTGACACCCGGATTTGAACTGGGGATGGGGGATTTGTAGTCCCCTGCCTTACCACTTGGCTATGTCACCATCCCCAGATCCAATCTGGATCTGGATTTAGTATTTTGATCCCCCTGCTTTATCACTCAGTTATGTCATATAGGGGAATAGTGACAATTTAGGGGACTAGTTAAAATTCGAAGTTAGTTTTCTTATGTACAACTGCCAGCTGATTTACAACTTTTTTAAAGTTGCTTAAGTTGTAATGCGGAGAAAGATTCAATATTTCATATCATGTTTTACTTTTCATGATAGGATAGTGAATGCACATTTGTCAACCATAAAAGAAATAGAAATATAATTTATTATTTTAGAATTTAATTTGTTCTTTTCCCTTCATTCAATCATATCATTATAATGTGATAATGTATTTATTATTACATTTGATACATTTGAAAGTAATCCGCCCTGTTTTAATCTTTAAGGAAGATTTGATCCCGTTCTGCATTTTATGCGGAAGAAAAAAAAAACACCTTTTATTTTTCTTATCTTTTTACTCATATCTGAATATGGGTAGAATTTGTACGGGATATAGTGAACAAAATAGACATGAAAATTTTTGTGGTATTTATTCTATTCGTATAGATCAATGAGGAATAAATAACGAAATAAACTTTTTATAGGAAACTGCCAATGCAATTAGATGAAAATAAGGGAATATTTACAATCCCCGAATTTGGTAAAATACAACTTGAAGGATTTTGTCGTTTCATCGATCAAGGCTTAATAGAAGAACTCGATAAGTTTTCGAAAATTGAGAGCCCGAATAAAAAAATAGAATTTAGGCTTTTTGGGAATGAATATAAATTAGCAGAACCCTTCATTAAAGAGAGAGATGCTATATACCTGTCCCTTACATATCACTGTAAATTATATGTACCAGCACGATTGATTCACAGAGCTCGTGGAAAGATAAAGATACAGAACCAAATTGTATTTCTGGGAAATATTCCTTTGATGAATTCTAAAGGAACTTTTGTAGTAAATGGCAATTACAGAGTCGTGGTCAATCAAATATTAAGAAGTCCCGGTATTTATTACACTTGGGAGCGAAAACCGTCGGGAAACATTCTCTATGTCGGCACTATAATTTCAGATTGGGGAGGAAGATCAAAATTAGAGATCGATATAAGAAAACAAAGGATATGGGTTTGTATAAGCAGAAAGAAAAAAATACCTGTTATACTTCTATTGTTGGCTATGGGCCTGAATTTCAAAGAGATTTTGGACGATACTCGCTATAGGAATCTCAAAACATTTCTCCTTTCTGAAAATGAAACGAAGGAGTATGACCAATGCTGCAAGTGGAGCAATTTCGGGAAGGAAGATGCCATTTTGGCACTTTATAAGGATCTCTACATAAGTGACGATGACCCTCGAAAATACAATTTGGAATTTTTTGATTATTTATGTGAAGAATTGCAAATTTTTTTTTCCAAACTAAATGTGTATTAGGAAAGATTGGTCGACGAAATCCGAACAAAAAACTGAATCTTGATATACCTGAGAACGAGATTTTTTCATTACCACATGATGTATTGGCTGCTGTGGATTACCCTATCAGAGTGCAATTTGGAACAGGTATACTCGATGATATAGATCACCTTCAAAATTGATATATTCGTTCTGTAGCAGATTTATTACAAGAGCAATTAGGATTAGCTGTATATCGTTTGAAAGAAGCAATTTCAAGAACTATATTATATGAATCAACCAATCCTAAAAGTTTATTAACTCCTAAAAAATTGGCAACTTTCATTTCATTAACAGACACTTTTCAAGATTTTTTTGGTTTACATCCTTTATCGCAATTTTTGGATCAAACTAATCCATTGGCAGAAATAGTTCATAGCCGAAAAGTAAGCTCTTTGGGCCCTGGAGGATTGACAAGCCGAACTGCTACATTTCGTACACAGGATATTCATCCTAGTGATTATGGACGTATTTGTCTGATTACGACGTCCGAAGGAATAAATGTTGGACTTATTGCATCGTTATCTATTTATGCAACGCTTGGTCATTACGGCTCTTTACAAAGTCCATTTCATAGGATATCTGATAGATCGAAGGAAGAACATATGGTTTATCTATTACCGGGAGAAGATGAATACTATCGGATAGCTACAGGAAATTCTCTGGGATTAAATCAAGGGGTTCCAGAGGAACAATTTACTCCAGCTCGATTTCGACAAGAATTTATAGTTTTTGCATGGGACCAAATCCATTTCAGAAGTATTTTCCCTTACCAATATTTTTCCGTTGGAGTTTGCCTTATTCCTTTTCTCGAACATAATGATGCGAATCGTGCTTTAATGGGTTCTAATATGCAGCGTCAAGCAGTTCCACTTGTTCAACCTGAGAAGTGCATTGTCAGAACAGGATTGGAGGGTCAAGTAGCTCTAGATTCAGGAAGTATAGCTATAGCCAAGGAAGGGGGAAGAATCCAGTATAGTGATGCTATAAATATCACTATCACTTCATCTGTTGTTCGAGACACTATAGGAACAGAATTGATTCTATATCAACGTTCTAATAGTAATACTTGTATGCATCAAAAACCCCGAGTTTGTCAAGGAGAATATGTAAAGAGGGGAAAAATTATAGCAGACAGCGCAGCTACAGTAGGGGGAGAACTTTCTCTGGGAAAAAATGTACTAGTGGCTTATATGCCATGGGAAGGATACAATTTTGAAGACGCAATACTTATTAGTGAACGTCTAGTATATGAAGATATTTTCACTTCTTTCCAGATCGTAAGATACGAAATTGGAGTTTATTTGACGAATCAGGGCCCTGAAATAATTACTAGAGAAATACCTCATTTAGATGCTCACTTACTCCGTCATTTGGACGAAAATGGCCTTGTAATGCTAGGATCTTGGATAGAAACAGGTGATGTTTTAGTGGGTAAATTAACGCTTGAAGCAGAAGAAGACTCACTATTAAATACTCCAGAAGGAAGATTATTGCAAGCTTTATTTGATATTAAGGCACCACCCACTGGAAAAGAAAATTGTTTTCGAGTCCCTAAAGGTGTAAGAGGCCGAGTTATCGATGTGAGATGTATCCAGGAAGAAGATAATTTCGGAGATATTGTGGAAAAAGTCCATGTATATATCTCACAAAAACGTAAAATACAAGTGGGTGATAAAGTAGCTGGAAGGCACGGTAATAAAGGTATTATTTCAAGAGTTTTGCCCAGACAAGATATGCCCTATTTACAGAATGGAACACCAGTGGATATGGTATTAAATCCATTAGGGGTACCTTCACGAATGAATGTAGGACAAATCTTTGAATGTTTGCTCGGTTTAGCAGGAAAACTAATGAACAAACATTATAGAATAACACCTTTTGACGAAAGGTACGAACGAGAAGCTTCTAGAAAACTAGTGTTTTTTGACCTTTATAAAGCTAGCGAGCAAATAGCTAACCCATGGTTATTTGAACCTGATCATCCTGGAAAACATAGATTAATTGATGGAAGAACAGGAGATATTTTTGAACAACCTGTTACAATAGGAATAGCTTATATATCGAAATTGTGTCATCAAGTTAATGACAAAATTCATGCACGTTCCAGTGGACCTTATACAATGGTTACACAACAACCTCTGAAAGGAAAATCCAAACAAGGAGGGCAACGAGTAGGAGAAATGGAAGTTTGGGCTCTAAAAGGTTTTGGTGTTGCTTATATTTTACACGAGATGCTTACTTTAAAATCTGACCATATGGATGCTCGTGAAAGAGTATTTGGTGCCATTCTCACTGGAGAGCCAATGCCTAAACCTAGCACTCCTACAGAATATTTTTGATTACTTAGTCGAGAACTATGATCTTTAGCTCTAGAATTGAATCATACTATTCTATCTGAGAAAGACTTTCAGATAGATAGGAAGGAAGTTTGATCAAAATGAATTAAAATTTTTATTTTATGAGTGACCAGGATAAACATCAACAACTTCGAATTGGATTAGTTTCTCCCAAGCAGATTCTTGCTTGGTCTGAAAGAATTTTACCTAATGGAGAAAGAGTCGGAGAAGTGACTACAGACTATACTTTAGATTATAAAACTTATGAACCAGAAAGAGATGGATTATTTTGTGAAAAAATCTTTGGACCTAAAAAAAGGGGAGTTTGTGATTGTGGAAAATCTCGAGTGATCGAGAATGAAAAGGAAGACCACAAATCCAATTTTTGTGCCCAATGTGGAGTTGAACTTGTTGTTGATTCTTGAATTCGAAGATATCAAATGGGATACATTAAACTGGCATGTCCAGTTGTTCATATTTGGTATTTCAAACGGCGTCCCAGTTATATTGCGGATCTATTAGATAAAACTCGTAAAGAATTAGAAGACCCAGTATACTGCGATGTGTGACTTGATCATAAGCTCCGATTATACAGATCCGTAGGAACTGTCATCCTATTCAAATTGGGATGCCCTTAGCTCTGACACGTCCCTCGGGAAGAGTAGCATGAAGCTCAGAATTAGAAGCATCGTGAAGAGATGTTGATAAAGAGGAATGAATCTAGGGTTAATATCTTGTATATTAAAATTGCTAATTGGACTTCGTAAAAACACTTCTTTTCTTACTATTAATAAGAATGGACTGAAAAATAAATTTTTCAGATTATCCTTGATTTATTCAAGATCAAAAAGAAGCTATGGTTATAGGAGTCTATTCATCGCACATATGCTTCAAATAGTATTGTAACCATCGAAGTAAAGCAGAAACCTACAGGATCAAATAGAACGAGATACAGACAAGTAAATCCCTTATGAGTTTCAAATGAATTGAAGGTCTTTCACAAAGAAATGTATCGTTCAAAAGGGAGGAGACTGCTCAAGAATTCCATATTTATGTCGTAATACGAATCGTAAATGAATATTAGAATTAACTTGGAACTTGAGCAAAGAGTAACTATTTAGTCTTTCTACAGAGCAATACCTAATCACTTTCGGTTTCGGTATAGTTACTTGAGCCGGATGAGAGGAAACTTTCATGTCCGATTCTGAGGGGGGGAAAAAAAATCCTAGAACAACCTATCCAAATGTTTATATTACTAGGTCCATGGCTAACAAGCCAACTTTATTGCGATTTCAGGGTTCACTTAAATATGAGCATCAATCCTGGCCAGAGATTATTGCTTATTATCTCTCTTGGGATTTTGGGCTATTTCAAGAGAGAGAAATAGCCACTGGGGGAAAAGCTATCAGAGACCAACTAGCGGGTCTGGATCTGCAAATTATTCTGGATTGTTCATATATGGAATGGAAGAGATTGGACGAAATAATATCTATACTATTTACGGGGACTACTAATGCCAAAAAGGATATAGTTTTTGATAAGGGATTAAAAAAGATGTATGATAAATTGAATGAGCAAGAACTTCAAAAACTTCGAAGAAGAAAGGATCTTTTGGTTAGACGCACGAGATTAGCTAAATATTTTATTCAAGCAAATATAGAACCACAATGGATGGTTTTATCCCTATTACCAGTTCTTCCTCCCGATCTGAGGCCAATGTTTCAATTAGATGAAGTTGGACTGATTAGTTTGAATCTCAATGAACTTTATCAAACAGTTATCCGTCGAAATAATCTTCTTATTCACCTTAGAAAAAATACTAATATATTTGTAATGCCGGATTTATTGACTGATCAAAAGAGATTAGTCCAAGAAGCCGTAGATGCACTTCTTGATAACGGCATCGGCGGACAACCAGTGAGAGACAGTCACGATAGACCTTATAAATCGTTATCAGATTTCATCCAAGGCAAAGAAGGAAGATTTTGTGAAAATTTACTTGGAAAACGAGTTGATTATTCAGGTCATTCTGTTATTGTGGTAGGTCCCCTTCTTTCATCGTATCAATGTGGATTACCCCGAGAAATCGCAGTAGAGCTTTTTCAAGCATTTTTAATTCGTGATCTAATTGAACGACAAATTGCTCCCAATCTAAGAGCAGCTAAAAGTATAATTCGAGATAGGGGACCCATTATATGGAACGTACTTAAACAAATTATGCAAAGACATCCCGTATTGTTAAATCGAGTGCCTACCTTACACAGATTAGGAATACAAGCATTTATACCTATTTTAATAGAAGAACGTGCTATTCATTTACATCCATTAGTTTGTGGAGGATTTAATGCGGATTTTGACGGAGATCAAATGGCTGTCCACGTACCTCTATCGATGGAAGCTCAAGTAGAAGCTCGTTTACTTATGTTTTCTCATCTCAATCTTATCTCTCCAACTATAGGATATCCTATTTGCGTACCGACTCAAGATATGCTTCTCGGACGTTATAGATCAACTCTTCAAAAAAACCAAGGTATTTATGAAAATAGGTACCACCCAGATAACTCAAAAAAGAAGATCATTTCACCTTCATTTTCTAGTTATGATGATGCACTCAGAGCTTATCAACAAAAATGAATTGATTTAGACAGTCCGTTATGGCTCCGGTGGGGGAGAGATATAGATATCCCTATTATAAATTCAGTAAACCGAGAAGTCCCTATCGAAGTTCAATATGAATCTTTGGGTACTTTCTACGAAATCCATCAACATTTTCGAATAAGAAAAGGTAGAATGGGAGAAATACTTAATAAATACATTCGAACAACCGTTGGTCGTACTCGTTTTAATCGAGAAATAGAAGAAGCCATAAAAGGTTTGTGGGCTTATGATATCCGACAAGAACTGTCACTATTCAGAATATAATATTATTAGAGATAAAGTAGAAATAAAGATCAAGTAGAAATAGAGATTAAGTAGAAATAGAGATAAAGGAAGCCTTCCGGCTTGAACCCATTGTTGAATCCTGCTACCCCAAATGGGAGGTTTTTTTCTTATGGCAGAACCTAATTTTTTCGAAGTGCTCTTTCCCTTTGAAGTGCCCTTTTATAATAAAGTGATGGATAAAACTGCTATGAAGCAACTTATTAGCAGATTCGTAAATCAATTTGGAATGACATATACATCCCATATATTAGATCAACTGAAGACTTCAGGTTTCTAGCAAGCTACTGATGCAGCTATTTCATTAGGAATTGATGATCTTTTAACAACACCATCTAAAGCATGGCTTATCCAAGATGCGCAGCGACAAGGTTTTGCTTCGGAAAAACATCATGATTATGGGAATGTACATGCAGTGGAAAAATTACGTCAATTGATCGAAATATGGCATGCTACCAGTGAATATTTGAGACGAGAAATGAATCCGAATTTTAGGATGACTGACCCTTTTAATCCAGTACATATGATGTCCTTCTCGGGAGCTAGAAGAAGTACATCTCAGGTTCACCAATTAGTAGGTATGAGAGGATTAATGTCAGACCCTCAAGGAAAAATTGTTGATCTACCCATTCAAGGAAATTTTCGTGAAGGACTCTCTTTAACGGAATATATTATTTCCTGTTATGGTGCTCGTAAAGGAGTTGTGGATACTTCTATACGAACAGCAGATGCTGGATACCTCACACGTAGACTTGTTGAAGTAGTACAACACATCGTTGTGCGTAAAGCAGATTGTGGCACTATCCAAGGCCTTTTTGTAAGTTTCATTCAAGGTCGAGAAAGAATAAAAAATCAAATTGTTCTACAAACACAAACACTAATTGGTCGTGTGTTAGCAGATGATATATATATAAATGGGAGATGCATTGCCATGCGCAATCAAGATATTGGGATTAAACTTGCCAATCAATTACGAAACCTCCAAACACAACCAATATATATACGAACCCCTTTTACTTGCAAAAGTATATCTTGGATTTGTCAATTATGTTATGGTCGGAGTACTACTCATAGCAACTTAATCGAATTAGGAGAAGCAGTCGGCATTATTGCAGGCCAATCAATTGGAGAACCAGGGACTCAACTAACATTAAGGACTTTTCATACTGGTGGGGTATTTACAGGTGATATTGCAGAACATATACGAGCCCCTTTCACTGGAAAAATTGAATTCAATGAAAATTTGGTTTTTCCTACACGTACACGTCATGGACATCCTGCTTATATATGTCATAATAGTTTATGCGTGACTATTGATAGTCAAGATAAAGTAGAAAACTTAACCATTCCACCAGAAAGTTTGCTTTTCATTCAGAATCATCAACTCGTGGAATCAGAACAAGTTATTGCTGAGGTTCGTGCTAAAACATCGCCCTTCAAAGAAAAAGTGGAGAAACATATATATTCTGACCTAACAGGAGAAATGCACCGGAGTATCCCTATGTCTAATTTTATATTAAAGACAACTCATTTATGGGTATTATCGGGAGGTATGTACGAATCCGTTGTAGTACCTTTTTCTTCATTTCATAAAGATCAAGATCAAGTGGATATTACACCACTTCTTCTTGACAAACATCAATCACTTTCGAATTATTCAGTGGATCAAGTGAAACACGAATCAGTTGACTCAAACTTTTCAAAAAAAGAAAAAAAAAAAACTTCAGTTATTCCGAAACTGATCGGACCATATCTAACGAAGATCAAAACTCTATTTATTCCACCATTCTTTATGAAAATCCCAATATGACGGGAAAAAAAGAAACAAATCGACTCATCGTACCCTTATGGTGTGATAAAGAATGGGTAAAGCGAAGAATCCCTTGTCCTGATTTGATTCTTAGAATACCCAGAAAAGGTATTCTACAGAGAAATCAGATTTTTGCTCTTTTGAATGACCCTCGAATTGATAATTCAAGAATAAAATATGGGGAGATCATCAGGGGTGATTCAATTGAAAAAAATTTGATTTCTCTTGAAAATCCATTAGCCGGAGGATTAAAACCAAAAATAAAAGAGGCTTATGCTTCTCTTATTTCAGTAAGAACAAATAAGATCATTATCAATATGATTCAAATTAGCTTGATGAAATACCCCTTTTTGAATATGGCAAAAGGGAAAAATACAGCAAGTTATAATTTTATGTCTCATAACAAATTAGAGCAAACCAATCCTTTTTCTTCCAATGATAAAATTCCCTTACTTAGTAAGGGGATTATTCGTTCATTACCTAATGAGAATAAAAAAGGTGAATCTTTTATGGTTCTTTCCCCTTCTGATTTTTTGCAAATTGGTGTATTTAATGATTCAAAAGGTTTCAATACAGTAAAAAAATTAATTCGGAAGGATCCAATTAGACAAATCATTGAATTGTCAGGTCTCTTGGGTCACTTACATAGTATTGCTAACCGTTTCCCATGCTACCATTTCACAACTTCTAATAAAGTCTTACTAAGTAAACGTTCAATTTATGACATTTATTCAAATACTTTCCAAGTACCTAAATGCTATTTTATGGATGAAAAGACGGAAATTTATAAATTCGATTCATGCATGAATATTATTTCCAATTTATTCAATTTTAATTTGTACTCCTCCTTATCCAATTTTTGTGAAAAAACATTTCCAGTAGTTAGCCCTGGACAATTTATTTGTGAAAGTGTATGGATATCCGAAGATGAACCACTCCACGCATCTGGTCAAATTATAGCCGTTCATGAGGAATCTTTAGTCATTAGATTCGCTAAACCCTATTTGGGTACTCGAGGAGCAACTCTTCATGGTAATTATGGAAAAAATCTTTACGAAGGAGATACATTGATAACTCTGTTATACGAAAGATTAAAATCCGATGATATAATTCAAGGTCTTCCTAAAGTTGAACAATTGTCAGAAGCCCGTTCGACTACTTCAATATCAAAAAATTGGAAAAAAAATTTTCAAAAATTGAATAAACACCTGGCAAGATCTCTTGGAAACTTTTGGGGGTCATTCATCAGTGTTACGATAAGTATGGAGCATAGTCAGATTCAGTTGGTCAATCAAATTCAAAGGGTTTACCGATCCCAGGGGGTACAAATTTCTGATAAACATATAGAAATTATTGTACGCCAAATGACATCAAAAGTTTTAATTGTAGATGTGGACAATTCAGAAAATGGAAATTTGGAAAATGGATTGGGTAATGTTTTTTTACCTGGGGAACTCGTTGGATTATCACGAGCACAAAGAATGGATCGTGCTCTAGAAAAAGCAATCAACTATCGAACAATTTTATTGGGAATAACAAAGGCATCTCTGAATACTCAAAGTTTTCTATCAGAAGCGAGTTTCCAGGAAACTGCTCGGGTCCTAGCTAAATCTGCTCTTCGAGGTCGTATTGATTGGTTGAAAGGCTTGAAGGAAAATGTTATTCTTGGGGGGATGATACCTGTCGGTACTGGATTCAACCGTTTGGGAAAACGGAACGAAATGGATCCGAGAATGGGGAATAAAAATCTATTTAGCAACAAAGTGAAAGATATTTTATCTCATCATCAATATAAAAATAATAATCAATATAAAAAAGTCTCTGTTTTGTCCGTTAAGCAAAAAAAAAAAGTTCTTAAAAAATTAGTAAAGAAGAAAAAATCGAAACGACCAGTATAATAAACAATTTTTAGAAATGAAGGAATTTCTTAGGATATCAAATTAAATGGATATCTCATACCACGTATGATATGGGCAAGCAATCTTGGAAATGGAATCCATTCCATCGGAATGTATAAATTACAGTTCATAGTGAAAAAATAAATGAAAACAAAATGACGAAAAAAAAAAAAATGAAAACAAAATAACGAAAAGAAATTGGAACATCAATTTGAAAGAGATGATAAGAGTAGGAGTTCATTTCGGTCATCAGACTAAAAAATTGAACCCTAAAATGGCACCTTACATTTTTAAAGATCGTAAAGATTTTCATATTATAAATCTGACTCAAACTGCTCGTTTTTTATCAGAAGCTTGTGATTTTGTTTTTGATGGAGCAAGGAGAGGAAAACAATTTATGATAGTTGGTACAAAACATCAAGTAGCTGATGCTACTAAATTAGCTGCTTTAGCAGCGCGATGTCATTATGTCAATAAAAAATGGCTCGGGGGTATGTTAACTAATTGGTTCACTACAGAAGCAAGACTTGAAAAATTGAAAAATTTGATGAAAAAAAAAAAACGGGAGGATTCGATAGATTTACGAAGAAAGAAGCAGCAATACTAAAGAGAGAATTGAACAAATTGCAGGAAGATTTAGGTGGGATTAGATACATGACAAAATTGCCCGATATTGTAATAATTCTCGGTCAAAAAGGAGAATATACTGCTATTCGAGAATGTAGAACTTTGGGTATTCCAACAATTTGTTTAGTTGATACAGATTGTAACCCAAATCTCGTGGATATCCCAATTCCAGCTAATGATGATGGTAGAGGACCAATCCGATTGATTCTAAAAAAATTAACTTCAGCAATTCGCGCGGGTAGAGAAGCTAGAAAAAAGGTTAATTAAAAATGAAAAACGGGAAGCTAGAACTAAGTTGGCTTGGCTACTATTCCCAAATCTTAGAGAATAGATTAAAATGAAAATATTCTTATTTAAATAAAGAAATCTCCTTAATCAATCAAATAATCATTCCATTATTTTATTTCATGGCCTGACTGATGATAGTGAAATAATTGAGGAATCGGTCATTGAACCAAAATCATTTTTTTTTTAATTCATCTTTGTAAAGAACACTATGGATATTTTACAATTTCCTATTAAGATGCTAAATCATTTCTACGATATTTCTGGTGTGGAGGTAGGTCAACATTTTTATTGGCAAATAGGGGGGCTTCAAGTTCATGCACAGGTACTTATAACTTCCTGGATTGTAATTGCTGTCTTATTAGGTTCAGCTACTATAGCTGTTCGAGATCCACAAATCGTTCCGACCGGAGCTCAAAATTTTGTTGAATATGTTCTTGAATTTGTTCGAGACTTGGCTAGAACTCAGATTGGCGAAGAAGAATATGGTCCCTGGGTTCCCTTTATAGGAACTATGTTCCTATTTATCTTTGTTTCTAACTGGGCAGGTGCTCTTCTCCCTTGGGGAATTATTAAATTACCTCATGGGGAGTTAGCTGCACCTACAAATGATATAAATACTACAGTGGCTCTAGCTTTGCTCACATCAGTAGCCTATTTTTATGCAGGTCTTACAAAGAAGGGTTTAGGCTATTTTGGTAGATATATTCAACCAACCCCAATACTTTTACCAATTAACATTTTAGAAGATTTTACAAAACCTTTATCACTTAGTTTTCGGCTTTTTGGGAATATATTAGCTGACGAATTGGTAGTTGCCGTTCCTGTTTCTTTGGTGCCTTTAGTGGTTCCTATACCTGTAATGTTTATAGGATTATTTACAAGTGGTATTCAAGCTCTGATTTTTGCAACTCTAGCCGCAGCTTATATAGGTGAATCCATGGAGGGTCATCATTAATCCAATTAGATTCTTTTCTAACCTTCCAACTCGTATATTAATTATTTAGAATTAAATATGAGGTGGGATGTGGAATGTTCTTTCCATTTTGATTATACCTTAGATAAATGGATTCAAATACCTAATCTCTAAGGTCTTAGTTATAAATATTTAGGATCAGTGAACTACTTAAAATGGATAGATAGAATAAATCATATTTGTTCCATTCATATCTATAAACAAAATTATATAAATAAAATGGCCCAATTTCAATAATGGGAACTGGTGGAGTAAAATATGTACCCCGGTGTAGAACAATGAATTGACCCCGAAGGATTATAACTTATGTAATATAATCACATATAATGTCTATATAGATTATATGTATTTATGATCTAAATAGATCAATATATCGATAGAATGATTTTTAAATAGCCATCAAAATAGGCTAGCAGGATGTAAAATAAAAAAAAAATATGCCTATATTTCATAATGTATAAAACAGAATAAATATCTATTTTAAAGGCTAGAGAATTTTTATATTTGGTCATATCATTATTTTTAATACCATTTCATCGGGATTTAGTTGTTCCAAAGAAATTGTTCTCTAGTTGGACGTGAACAATCAAATCAATAGATAAAACTATCGTAGTATCAACCATTTATAAACCTTAGTAAGAGGAGATTACCATGAATCCCTTGATTTCTGCTGCTTCCGTTATTGCTGCTGGATTATCCGTAGGCCTCGCTTCTATTGGACCTGGTATTGGTCAAGGCACAGCTGCGGGACAAGCTGTTGAAGGTATTGCAAGACAACCAGAAGCGGAGGGTAAAATACGAGGTACCTTACTGCTAAGTTTAGCTTTTATGGAAGCTTTAACTATTTATGGATTAGTTGTAGCCCTAGCACTTTTATTTGCTAATCCATTTGTTTAATCTCGGAAACAAAAATCTGTATACTTTGTTATTCTAAGTACCCTCCTCTAAGACCTAGTTCAGCGGATAGAGGAGGGGCTAGTCCAAATAATGAACAAACAATGAACTTATACTTCACTTGTTTCGATCAAAAAGATTCGTAACACTTGAAGGATTGGGTAGATCGAGCAAAGTTTTTTTATTTTCTAATTGTATTAGTATCCTTATTTACAGTTATACGTGACCTGGGACTGACTAAGTACTTGAAATCTCCTTATCCGGAACTGGAATAATAGAGTCGAGTCAGAGAAAAAACTTTGTAAAAGTTTAATATCCTTATCTATGAGGGGAGAGCGTATGAAAAATGTAACTGATTCTTTCATTTCCCTAGTTTATTTGCCCTCCGCTGGGGGTTTCGGGTTAAATACCAATATTTTAGAAACAAATATAATAAATCTTAGTGTGGTGCTTGGTGTACTGATCTATTTCGGAAAGGGAGTGTGTGCGAGTTGTATATATTGAATAATATAGCTGGGTCCAACCAGCTGCACTTTGTAGATAGAAAAGTGCATGATCTCAACGAATTACTTCTAAACGGGAAATAATAAATATGGAAGAACTATATCATTTCGTAATTGATTGGAAAAGAAAGAAATTTAATTCTTCTACCAACCAATAAGAGAAAATCTTTAGAATGGTTAAAGCTAAACTGCTTGAAGTCCAAGCACAACTGGGTACTCTTTCCACCATTGTGCCAATATGAGATGGGTTCAAAGGCATAGTTGGAGATTGATCCGATATATATAACATTCATATCAATGGAATTGATTTGATCTATCTACTGAAAAATAGTGCTAATCTCCCATCCAATTTTTTTGGTTTCAATGCGGAACCGACGACCTACACAAAATAAAATTTATTCAAGAAAAGGTAAACAGGAAACACGAATGAAAAAAAAGGAAAAAAAAGTAAAAAAGAAAAGAACAACAACTTTTTTGATAATCAAAAAATCCCTTTTGGCAAAAGAGCCCTTCGGAGATTTCGGTCTTTGATAGATTTATCTTATTCTTCCATTAATATGAACGGAAAGGGCAGGCTTGGTGGAAAAAAGGGGATTGTCCCAAAAAATCCGAGCAGGAGAGCCGAATGAATCGAAAGGTTCGTGTTCGGTTTGGGAAGAGGTTATCTATTCATAACTTGAATGAATTTATAATCTACTTTCATTAAGTAATCTATTAGATAATCGTAAACAGAAAATATTGAGTACTATTCAGAATTTCGAAGAACTATGTAAAGGAGCTGCTGATCAGCTCGAGCAAGCCCGGGCTCGCTTACGGGAAGTAGAAATGAGAGCGCACAAAATTTGGGTAAATGGATACTCTCAAATAGAACAAGAAAAAGAGGATCTCATCAATGTTGCTTCTGCTAATTTGGAACAATTAGAGAATTTCAAGAATGAGACTGTTCACTTTGAACAACAAAGAGCAATTGAACAGGTCCGACAACAAATTTCTCGCCAAGCTGTACAAAAAGCTCTAGGAACTCTGAATATTCGTTTGAATAGCGAGTTACATTTACGTACGATCGATCATAATATTGGCCTGCTTATAGCCATGAAAAACATAACTGATTAGTTTATATATATATATATATATATATATATATATATATATATATATATATATATATATTTTAATTTTGTTTTCAAAACAAAAATATATAGGTCTTATTTTTCAAAAGAGAATTAACTAGTGTTAATGGTAACTATTCGACCCGATGAAATTAGTAGTATGATACGTAAACAGATTGAACAATATAATAACGAGGTCAAAGTTGTTAATATTGGCACTGTACTTCAAGTAGGAGATGGCATTGCTCGTATTCATGGTCTTGATAAAGTAATGGCAGGGGAAATAGTAGAATTTGTAGATGGTACAGTAGGCATTGCTCTAAATCTAGAATCAACTAATGTTGGAGCTGTATTAATGGGTGATGGCTTGATGATCCAAGAGGGCAGTTTCGTGAGAGCAACAGGAAAAATTGCTCAAATACCAGTAAGTGATGCTTATTTGGGTCGTGTTGTAAATGCTCTAGCTCGACCTATTGATGGTAAGGGTAAAATTCCAGCTTTCGAATTTAGATTGATTGAATCTCCCGCTCCAGGTATTATTTCAAGACGTTCTGTATATGAACCTCTTCAAACAGGTCTTATTGCTATTGATTCTATGATTCCTATAGGACGTGGTCAGCGAGAATTAATTATTGGGGACAGACAGACCGGTAAGACGGCAGTAGCTACAGATACAATTATCAATCAAAAAGGTCAGAATGTAATATGTGTTTATGTTGCTATTGGTCAAAAAGCCTCTTCCGTAGCTTAGGTAGTTAATAATTTTCAAGAACGTGGCGCAATGGAGTATACCATTGTGGTATCAGAAACTGCGGATTCTCCCGCTACATTACAATATCTTGCTCCTTATACAGGAGCAGCTTTAGCCGAATATTTCATGTATAAAGAACAACATACATCAATAATTTATGATGATCTCTCTAAACAAGCACAAGCTTATCGACAAATGTCTCTTCTATTAAGAAGACCACCTGGCCGGGAAGCTTATCCAGGAGATGTTTTCTATTTGCATTCCCGTCTATTGGAAAGAGCAGCTAAATTAAATTCTCAGCTAGGTGGGGGGAGTTTGACTGCTTTACCAATAGTTGAGACTCAAGCTGGAGATGTTTCAGCTTATATTCCCACTAACGTAATTTCGATTACTGACGGACAAATTTTCTTGTCAGCGGATCTATTCAATGTAGGAATTCAACCTGCCATTAATGTAGGTCTTTCCGTATCTAGAGTAGGATCCGCGGCTCAGATGAAAGCTATGAAACAAGTAGCTGGAAAATTAAAATTAGAGCTAGCCCAACTTGCAGAGTTAGAAGCCTTTGCACAATTCGCTTCTGATCTTGATAAAGCTACTCAAGATCAATTGGCAAGAGGTCAACGATTACGTGAGTTGCTCAAACAATCTCAATCAGATCCTTTGACAGTGGAAGAACAAATAGCTATGATTTATACTGGAACGAACGGATATCTAGATGTATTAGAAATCGTACAGGTGAAAAAATTTACCCTTAAGTTGCACAAATATTTATTAAAAAATAAACCCCAGTTTGGAGAAATTATACGTTCTACTAGGACATTCACGGAACAAGCGAAAAATCTTTTAAAAGAAGCTATTCAAGAAAATACCGAACTTTTTCTACTTCGAGAACCAAAATAGAAATTTTGGATTTGATAGATCGTTCGGAACAGGATGGAAGAGCTTTAATAATCACTTTGCTACATTTTCGAGCATAATAATCAATCTTGGACAATTAATTGAATATTATTACGTCCAATAGGATTTGAACCTATACCTAAGGTTTAGAAGACCTCTGTCCTATCCATTAGACGATGGACGCTCTCTTTTTTTAATTATTTCCTTCAAATACTTTATCGTTAACAAAAACAAATCCGACTTTTTATCCATCCACGAGGATGTTTGGGAAAGAAAGAGAAAGAATAGATATGTTGGACATCAAAAATTCATTTTGAATGAGGAGAAGTTGCCCCCGATAAAATAGAATAAGGAATATGAGCGGGTAGCGGGAATCGAACCCGCATCGTTAGCTTGGAAGGCTAGGGGTTATAGTCGACGTCGATTAACGCCTCTAATTCAGAACCGAACATGAAAATTTCATTTCATTCGGCTCCTCCATGGCAGAAAGATAGAAACGGGGGTCAAGAATAATATTATTGACACACAAAAAATCTTTGTGAAAAAATAATTCACATTCCAATTTATTACTTCTTTCTTCTTTTTTTTTTAATCTTTTCTTATTAAAGAAAGATATATTTTTGCTCCATAACATCTATGTTAGTTTATTTTTAGTTTTTTCTTTTACTCCACGGACCGAATACCTACTCACTTGATAGATGATCCCTATAGAAAGATCAAATTTTAAATTTGATCAATATTTGACTATCGAATCTTTCTAGTTACTTCATTCCCTATTTCTACTGATTGTGATCCTCCAGGAAATCAAATTCCACCGAGCTCGAACGAAATGGCGGTGACTGAAGTAAACCAAAGTCACCGTTATCTAGCTAGTTAACTTTAACTTTTGTTGTTCTAGAAGTTGAACATTTAGTTACGATGAAAAAGAATCTTTTGATATCCATAGATCATTGATTGATCCGATTGGAAAGATTGGTCTAATCTTTGAAAACATTCTGTTTCGTCATCTTGAATAGAATTTAAAATGTGTTTGTTCCTTTTTCTCATTCCAGATCCAAGTTACGAGAATGTGTACAATTCCTTTTCTAAACCAGGATATTCATAGGAAAGGTTTTGAACCTAGATAGAAATCTAGTTTTTTCGTAACTAGTGAGAGTTGAAAGATAGATCCTTCAACTCTGCGAGTTGCTGATGGAACGAATCACACTTTTACCACTAAACTATACCCGCCACAATTTTATTGTATCATACAGATACATCTTTTGTCCAACAGGAAGATAAGGAACTATTAGCTGCTTCTAGTTAAAGTTTAGTACAAGTTCCTATTATATCTCTCTCTAATTCTCGGAAATTCAATAGTAGATAATTCTCCTTTACGGTTTTTACTTTTGCAGCGACAACACTTAGTCACGTGTTCCAATAATACCCTATTGTTAAATTAATAATCAATATTCTTTCATTAATTATTATTTTAACAATTTGATAAACTCCTTCCTAGTCTTTGAAATATCTTTTTAACCATCCCAATCTGATCTAGAACATTTCATTATAGCCTTGAACAGCTGGAATTATTAAAATAAAATAAATAGAGGGCCCTATCTAGATAATAAGGAAGTGATTGGAGAGGAAATAAATAAATGATATCAGAGGGTCAAATTTTGATAGCCCTTTTTGCTGCTTTTATAACAAGCATTTTAGCTTTCAGATTAGGTAAAGCACTGTATTAATACATTCGGTCCATTATTCTTATCTAGGAAAGAGAATGGCCTGGCCAGATACTGGCTGGGCTAGAGAAAGCAAAGAATCATTTGGAATGGAATGAATAATACAATTGGATTCTCGCGTTGGTCTTTATCTGAAGAAATGCTATATTCATTCTATATCTCCCATCTCGGAGAGATGGCTGAGCGGACTAAAGCGGTGGATTGCTAATCCATTGTACAGACTATCTGTACCGAGGGTTCGAATCCCTCTCTCTCCGTTCAGTCACTTGAGATGAATCCTCAAAACCTATAAACCCCTTTTTATATCACTATTATTTACGCCCAGGATTCTGTCCTGGATCATTCGATAGAAATCCGAAGATAAAGAGAGAAACAAAAAATATCACTACTGTGTAAACGAACAGCTTGAGAGTAAGCATTATGTAATCTCTGGGATCCTTATTAGAATTACAACGGAATAGATGATCAATCTTTGTATCATATATTGGTTCTTCAAGACCAAGCAATAGTATCATTTTTCGTATAAAATGATACTATTTTGATCTACACACATTGATGTGGAGATCAAATTGAAAAAAGATTAAAATTTTTGATCTATTCTGTTTCTCTTTTCCTCTTTGCTTGGGATTGACGAAGATAAATAGAAACTCAAGTCCTAGTTCAACTATCAACAAATTGACCATGTTTCTAAAAAATAGAAACAAGTATATCAATTGTCTGAAAGAGAAAAAAGATATTCAAAAAATGGAATACAGTATTACAAATACTCCGTTTTCAATTATATCTAATGGATATTTATGTTAATGGGAATAACATATTCCCTATCAATACCTAATAACCCGAACTCCACCTGTGATGGAGTCGGAACTGACTAAGACGAATTGAAAGGATTTAACCTGGAAGATAGGTATTTAAAATCTATTGGGAACCAGAATGGAATTGATGCTTCACAAAATAAGTAGCAGAACAAGGGAAAAGAGTTATACAAAATTGGGTTAATGAAAGTAATCCAAGATCAATCAATATACTAGAATAAAAATATTGAAACACTATTTGAATGACTTTGCATCAAGTGAATGTTTCCTTTTTACAAAGAAGAATTCAATACCTTTTGTATAAGATTATCGAAAACTTACGGCAACTTGCCAAGCAAAGGCTAATAGAAAAAAGAACAAAGGTATAATTGGCATTACATTCACAATTGGATCGGAAATCGCATAAGCCTCGGGCAATTTGGCAAAAAAGAGATTATTCAAATGAAAAGTGGCATCGTCTGGATAAATATTGAGGTTGAGGATAACTGGCATTTTGATTCTCCGATGAATAAAAATGATGTAAAGGCCCAAAAGTATTTTGCCAATCAATCGAAACTCTTCGGCAAGATTAGACTTTTAGTCTTGGGTTGGAAGGGATCATTTCTTCATACAATATTTTAACCATTCTGATAGAGAATGACCAATGAATAGATATTCTTGTTTCTTTTTTCATCCCCCATATAATGATATATCTGATTCGATCAAGAATCTATGTCCCTCCGGTTTTTCTAGACCGAATTGCTTAGCATCAGATAATAATGAATCTCTAATTGAAATGTATTCCAAAATTTGGAAATATTTTGTAATATTTTAGAATATGAGTATTGATTAGCCCCAGATAAGAATGGGGCGTGGCCAAGCGGTAAGGCAGCAGGTTTTGGTCCTGTTATTGCGAAGGTTCGAATCCTTCCGTCCCAGCCAGACGGGACAAATATTTAAAGAATAAAATAATGGTATAAATTGGATTTCTACTTTCTTTTGATTTCTAGTCATTTCATAGACTATACTTATGGAAGGGAAATATAATTTTAAATAGGTATTAAATATAGAAAGGGATATTTTTATGGTGTAGGATGGGAACACAAATCAAATTGAAATAAAGTCTAATTTATGAAATTAGCCCATTGGATGTATGCTGGTCCTGCTCATATTGGAACCCTACGAGTAGCTAGTTCCTTCAAAAATGTGCATGCCATCATGCATGCTCCTCTAGGCGATGATTATTTTAATGTAATGCGTTCTATGTTAGAACGCGAAAGAGATTTTACTGCTGCTACTGCTAGTATAGTAGATCGTCACGTACTAGCACGTGGATCTCAAGAAAGAGTTGTGGATAATATTATTCGTAAAGATAAGGAAGAACGTCCTGATCTTATCATATTGACACCTACATGTACCTCTAGTATCTTGCAAGAGGATTTACATAATTTTGTGGATAGAGCATCCATAATTTCTGATTCCAACGTCATTTTTGCGGATGTAGATCATTATCAAGTGAATGAAATTCAGGCGGCAGATAGAACTTTGGAACAGGTAGTTCGATATTATTTAGATAGATGCCATAGACAAAAAAAATTGGATAAATTCCTAACAGATGCGCCTTCTGTCAATATAATTGGAATTTTTACATTGGGCTTTCATAATCAACATGATTGTCGTGAGTTGAGACGTTTATTACGAGATCTGGACATTGAAATTAATCAAATAATTCCTGAAGGAGGATCTGTAGAAGATCTTAAAAATTTACCAAAAGCTTGGTTCAATTTAATTCCTTATCGTGAAGTGGGCTTAATGACGGCGATGTATTTGAATAAAGAATATGGAATGCCTTACATATCCACAGCCCCCATGGGCGCTGTGGATATGGCGGAGTGGATCCGCCAGATTCACAAAAATGTGAATACCTTGGCTCGTAGTTCATCAAGTAAAAGAGTTGATTATGAACCTTATATCGACGGACAAACTCTATTTGTTTCCCAAGCTGCTTGGTTTTCAAAATCTATTGATTTTCAGAATTTGACGGGAAAAGAAACAGTCATTTTTGGTGATGCAACTCATGCTGCTTCAATCACTAAGATACTTGCTCGAGAGATGGGAATTCGTGTGAGTTATGCAGGTACTTATTGCAAACACGATGTGGAATGGTTTAAAGAGCAAATCCAAGGTTTCTGTGATGAAATACTGATCACAGATGATCATGCTGAAGTAGGAGATATGATCGCTCACGTAGAACCATCTGCAATATTTGGTACTCAAATGGAACGTCATATTGGTAAACGTCTTGATATTCCTTGTGGAGTTATTTCTGCACCAGTTCATATACAAAATTTTCCCTTGGGATACCGACCCTTTCTAGGTTACGAAGGTACTAATCAAATAGCTGATCTAGTTTATAACTCATTTGCTCTAGGTATGGAGGACCATCTTCTAGATATTTTTGGTGGTCATGATACTAAAGAAATCATAACCAAATCATTATCCACGGATATAGGCCTAATTTGGAATCCTGAAAGTCGACTAGAATTAAATAAAATCCCCTGTTTTGTCAGAGAAAAGGTAGAAAGAAATACTGAGAAATTTGCACGACAAAAGGGCATTGAAACCATTACTGTCAAAGTAATGTATGCAGCTAAAGAAGAGTTCAATACCTAGCATTAGCTCGGATAATGAATTTATGTAAATATAAATATTGTGTATAATTAAGTTAATGACTATTCATAATTACATATCTATTTTATAGCAGATCAGATATCTACCTTATGATAAAAATTCGTCTAAAATGATGTGGTAGAAAGCAACGTGCGACTTAAACGACATGATTGGTTCTGTGGATTATGACATCCGCCATTTTCTATTTGAAGATTCTCTTCGCTCAACATTTATATTCTGAAAAAGATAAGCGGAGCTTGACTAGGAATAAAATATAAATTCGTTTTTCAATTAGGGGATAGAATTTAGGGTTAGTGTAAATGAAATAAATGAGATATAACCATTTTGTAAGTCTACATCGAGCTCAAAGATTAGAATAGTGAAGTGGAATAAGGAAACAATTCTCGATCTAAGTCGAACGATTTCGAGAAAAGCTAGATAGAATTCGACAAGGATCAATCACGTCCTATTGCTCGACGTGGAAAATAACGAAATGTACGTTGCTGTCATTCCATAATGGATGGGGACCACTAGAGTAAGGCTTGGACCTAATGATTCAAAGATAAGATAATTGATCTCAGAACAAGAAAATTCTATTTCCGATCAAACAATTATATCACATTATAAAGGATTGAGATATATTCCACGTAAAATGGAGAGAGAAAATAGATGAAAGACGGCTTAAAAAGTGGCGATAAATGCTTTTTTAGTAATATTCTCTGGTTTTTGAACATTACTCAAGCATACTTGAGCTACGAGTAAAAATTTTATCTTTATTATCCTTGAGAAGTCAAAGGAATAAGATGAATAATCACTTTAATTTATAAAGTTTATCTAGTTAGATATTCCTTCTATAAATAGGGAGAGCTTATACGAACAATTATCGCTCGAGCCATATGAGGATAAACCTTCATATACGTTTTCCAGGGGGGATAGGGGGTTATCTTGTCTATCTATCCCAATGAGCTACCTATCGAATTGTTGCCATTGACGTTAAGTCTCGAGGAGAAAGAAGAGCTCTTTAGGAATTGGGTTTTTATGATCCAATGAATAAGGATGAAACTCGCTTAATTTATGGTGCTATTGTGAATTTCCTCGAATTAGGAGCTCAACCTACGGAAATTGTTCATGGTATTTTTCTGAGGGCAAAAATTTATCATTTTAAACGTGCTTTAGAATTAAAAAAAGGGAGATAAGTCATGCGTCTACGTCTAGGTCCAATAAATTTAGCAATAAATTTCAATTACATGAGATTTATTTATTATTTGCGTTTCGTGTCATGGTTGTTTTCTTATTATCCATTTTTTTACTCTTATTATATGCTCATTTCATGTATATTATTGCCCTGCGATCCTATATAGGTATGCAGATTAGAAATCTTTTTCTATTGATATGGAGATGAGAGAGATTTGAATCGTTCGACTAAGAACGATAAAAGATGGAGTGTATAGAAGGATCGAATTAATGAAATACAGGAACTAACTTCCTATGAAAAAGTTGGAAGTTTCTTGAGAACAAATTATCGTAACGAATAATAATTTTTTTTTACTGTCATTCCTAATATAAGCGTAGGATCTTTTAATTGATGTATCTAATAATTTTTCGTCTTAATGTAGTGCCAATCCAACAATTAAAGTATCAATCCAACAATCTGGGATTGACAATGGCGCATTGTGCCAATATAATTCCTAATAAATATTTCATTAGGTCCACTATTCAGGATGTTTTCGAATCATTGTGAATTCGTTTGACGGATCAAAAATAACCTGATCCGTATCAAATTTTATGATTTGATTCATAAATGGTAGATCTAAATTAATAGATCCTTTATTTTTTATTTATTTATTCCATAGAATAAATATATTCTATTTATTTCTGATTCAAATCTCATACCGGTTATTTCATATGGAATAACTTTGTATATCACTTCGATTACATCTCTTCAAATAGCAAATAAGGGTTGCTAACTCAATGGTAGAGTACTCGGCTTTTAAGTGCGACTAAGGTCTTTTACACATTCAGATGAAGTAAAAATTTCGTCCATACCATCGGTAAAGTTAGTAAGACTACGACTGATCCTGAAAAGGAAATAAATGGAAAAAGCAGCATGTCGTTCTAACAATCTTGACTTGATGAGACTTTATTTTGTTTATCTGATTTTATCAGAAACGTATTTTATTCAAGGAGTCAAATGTATCCAATATTCTATTGGATATTCTATGCTGTTTGAACAAATGTATGAGTTATGAAATAAGATCGAATCAACACTTGATTAAGTCGAGCGAGTCAATGGAGAAAGCTGGATGGCTTGAATCATAAGTAAAACCAGAGGAACGAGCTTCTGTTCCTCATTTCAACGAGGAATTCCCTTTACTACTCAGAAGTTAAGAGCATTTTAGTAACCGATAAGGGAAGTTTTTCCCTGTAGTAGATCAGGGATTTCTACACCCGCAATGAGTCCTAAATACTCAAAAACAAATGTGTAAGAGAAATAGTGTACTGACCAGGTCAATTTATTCCCTAAGTCAGGAGAGCGATCGGACCGCCAAGATAAAAGATTTTTGTTCTTCCTCATGACGAATGAAGATCTATTGTAGATAGAATATTCAGATAAAGATTCTTTCTTATGTCCCGACTAGATCGCACCATGTATCATTTCATAATCCAAGAGGTTATTCTAGGGCCCAGGTTTTAAAATGGATGAGTTTCAAAGAGATGGAAACAAACATAGATCTTGGCAACAATTATTTTTATATCCACTTTTTTTCGAGAAGATCTTTACGCAATTTCTCATGATCATCATTTAGATAGATCAAGTTCCTCTGAACCGATAGAAATTTTAATTTATAATTATTTTAGTTTCCTAACTGTAAAACGTTTGATTCGTCGGATACGTCAACAGAATGATTCAATTGGTTTATTCGGGAATTGTGATCCAATTCAATTTATTGATCGCAATATAAATTCTTATTCTGAACCGGTACTAGAGGCTTTGACAGTTATCTTGGAAGTTTCGTTCGCAATGCGATCAAAACATTTTGCAGAAACAATGAGTGGATGGAAGAGTATTCGGTCCATACATTGCATATTTCCCCTTATCGAGGATAAATTCCCACATTCCAATTATATATCAGATATACGAGTGCCCTACTCGATTCATCCGGAAATTTTGGTGCGGACCTTTCGTCGCTGGATCCGAGATACTCCTTCTTTGCATCTATTACGATTCATTCTCCATGAATGGAGAAATAGTTTTAGTGCAGAAAATTTGTAGAAAGCTTTGGTTGTACCGAGGGAAAATATGAGGTTATCCCTGTTCCTATGGAATTCTTATGTATATGAATGCGAATCCTTTTTAGTTCCTCTTCTGAAATGATTTTCTCGTTCACGATCGTTGTTGTATGGATCTTTTCCCAATCGAACTCATTTTGATCGAAAGATCAAACATATTGTCATATTTCCTATCAATATTTCAACCAAAAGGATTTGGTTGTTGAAGGATTCTTTCATCCACTATGTGAGATATGGAGAAAGATCCCTTATAGCTTTAAAGGGTACTCACCTCCAAGTGAAAAAATGTAGATATCATCTGTTTCATTTTTGGCGATATTATTTCCATCTTTGGTCTCAACCGTATAGGATATGTATTCTTGAATTATCCAAGAATGATTCCTTTTTTTTAGGTTATTTTTTGAGTTTTAAAATAAAACCTCTCGTGGTTAGAACCAAAATGCTAGATGATTTATTCATTACCGATCTAGTTACCAATGAATTGAATCCAATAGCTCCGATTAGATCAATTCTTTTCTTTTTGGCTAAAGAAAAATTTTGTGACATCTCAGGCCATCCAATTAGTAAATTATCCTGGACCAGTCTAATAGATGATGATATCCTCGATCGATTCGATCGAATTTGTAGAAATCTTTTTCATTACTACAGTGGATCCATCAATAAAGATGGTTTATATTATATAAAGTATATACTTCTACTTCCATGTGCTAAAACTTTAGCTTGTAAACATAAAAGTACGATACGTGTAGTTCGGGAAGAATCAGGTTCGGAACTCTTCACAAAATCGTTCTTCAAAGAACAAGAATTCATTTCTTCGTCCTTTTCAAAGACTCGTTCACAGAGAGAACGATTTTGGAATTCAGATATTATCCAAATTAAATGCCCTATCTAATTCCTGGCAAAATATACAGAATAAACAAGTAGAAAACTGATTTTACCAATGAAATGCTTATTGATCAATTACCTCACTTCATGATCCTATGGAATTTTTCCACCCGGAGATCCAAATGATTAATAAATTTATACATGGAGAAAGCCGTGTGCAATGAAAATTGCAAGCACGGTTTGGGGAGAGATTTTTTACTCTTAGAAAAGGAGTAGATAATCCACTCCATCCGACGAGCTCCGGGTTCAAGTCCCGGGCAACCCAGATCAATGGGATCCAAGTCCTATAGTAAGTAGACAAAAGTCTACTTATTCTGGATCCAATCCAATTTTATTAGTAATTATTACTTGGAACCATAAAGTAATAAGGAATGTAATATAGCGTCTATATCTACGGGTATAATATTATACTGTTAATATAGTGTGAAATATGCTTACAAAGTAAGCATATAGTCTATGCTAAATGTAAGATAGTCTATTTCTATAGACTAATCTTAGTCTTTTATTTTTAATATAGATGTCAAAATATAGATGTCAAAATATCTGGTTGACATACAGATATGAATCATGTTATACTGTTGAATAACAAGCCTTATGTATATGCTTGGGAGCTTCTAATGATTAAATTATAAATAAACCAAGTTCTAACCATGACCGCAATTCTAGAAAGACGCGAAAGCGCAAGCCTATGGAATCGTTTTTGTGATTGGATCACTAGCACCAAAAACCGTCTTTACATTGGATGGTTTGGTGTCTTGATGATTCCTACCCTATTGACTGCAACCTCTGTATTCATTATCACTTTCATTGCAGCTCCTCCAGTAGATATTGATGGTATTCGTGAGCCTGTTTCCGGTTCTCTTCTTTATGGAAACAATATTATCTCCGGTGCTATTATTCCTACCTCTGCAGCCATTGGTCTGCATTTCTATCCCATCTGGGAAGCAGCTTCTGTTGATGAATGGCTATACAACGGTGGTCCCTATGAGCTAATCGTTCTACACTTTCTACTTGGTGTAGCTTGCTATATGGGTCGTGAGTGGGAGCTTAGCTTCCGTCTAGGTATGCGTCCTTGGATTGCTGTTGCATACTCAGCTCCTGTAGCAGCTACTACTGCTGTTTTCTTGATCTACCCTATCGGTCAAGGAAGCTTCTCTGACGGTATGCCTCTAGGAATCTCTGGTACTTTCAATTTCATGATCGTATTCCAGGCTGAACACAATATTCTTATGCATCCATTTCACATGTTAGGTGTAGCTGGCGTATTCGGCGGCTCTCTATTTAGTGCTATGCATGGTTCCTTGGTAACTTCGAGTTTGATCAGGGAAACTACGGAAAATGAGTCCGCTAATGAAGGTTACAAATTTGGTCAAGAAGAAGAAACCTACAATATTGTAGCTGCTCACGGTTATTTCGGCCGATTGATCTTCCAATATGCTAGTTTCAACAACTCCCGTTCTCTACATTTCTTTTTAGTTGCTTGGCCAGTAGTAGGTATCTGGTTTACTGCTCTGGGCATCAGCACTATGGCTTTCAACTTAAATGGATTCAATTTCAACCAATCTGTTGTTGACAGTCAAGGTCGTGTAATTAACACTTGGGCTGATATCATTAATCGTGCTAACCTTGGTATGGAAGTTATGCACGAATGTAATGCTCACAACTTCCCTCTGGATCTAGCTGCTGTTGAAGCTAATTCTATAGACGGCTAATTAATCAATCCGATGGATTGTTAGTGTGTTTCAATTCTTGAAAAGGAAAAAGAGTACCAAACATTTTTTTAAAGGTTTGGTACTCTTTTTATGTCTAAAAGTTATTGTAAGCAGAGCACAATAACTTTTTATCCTGCATCTAGCAGGAATTGAACCCGCGACTTCCCAATTATGAGTTGGGTGCTTTTACCCATTCAGCTATGGATGCTAAATAAAGCAAAAAAATAAGTCGATTCTATAATAATAAGTATTTCAACTTAGATCTGAAATTGGTATCCAATTTCATTCTCTCCTCTCATAGGCAATTCATACCTATTGCTAAATATTTAAATAGATAAATACGACTAAGTTGTTCGAGAGTTGCTTGAGTGTTATCGATCTCGCAACACTTTGATGTCCGGTCAGAAATAATTACTAACCGAACTAACGGACTAATATTTGATATTAGTCCATTTTGGGACTTAGAAACTTTTTTCTTTCTTGGAAGGAATGATCGTAGACAGAGACTTCTATTATTTGGGGCGGACGTAGCCAAGTGGTTCAAAGGCAGTGGATTGTGAATCCACCACGCGCGGGTTCAATCCCCGTCGTTCGCTCGGTAAAAAACAGACCGGATTCAATTCTTTGTCATTCATTTTGGGCTTATGAAATTTATTTTTATTTTGATGAAATCAAATGATGAGTGGTTGACGATAAATTAGATAATATCTATATATATACCAGAATACAGGAAGAAAACAGAAAAATATTTATTAAAAAATGGAAAAGAATAAAGATCCCGATCGATTGAATAATCGAGATCTTTCCAAAACTATTTCCCTGGTGATTTCAATTTATTAACTGAGATGAAATCGACTTAATACATACAACCCATATATAACATATAAAAATAAAAACAAGCTGAAATGATGGAACATATTAGAAATCATATGAATAAATAAGGCAAAGTCAAACTAAAAATTAGATCGAACAAATAACGAAAAAGTTCGGAAGATCAAAAAGAAATAAAAAGGAGATAAAAAGATGAAAATAGCAGTTTATGGAAAAGGCGGAATTGGTAAATCAACGACTAGTTGTAATATTTCAATTGCCCTAGCCAGACGTGGTGAAAAAGTATTACAAATTGGATGTGATCCCAAACATGATAGTACTTTTACTCTGACAGGCTTTTTGATACCTACAATTATAGATACTTTGCAGTCCAAGGATTACCATTATGAGGATATTTGGTCCGAAGATGTAATCCATAAGGGTTATGGAGGGGTAGATTGTGTGGAAGCTGGGGGGCCACCCGCAGGAGCTGGATGCGGGGGATATGTAGTAGGGGAGACTGTGAAATTGTTAAAAGAATTAAATGCATTTTACGAATATGATATTATATTATTTGATGTATTAGGCGATGTGGTTTATGGAGGTTTTGCTGCTCCGTTGAACTATGCAGACTACTGTATCATTATTACAGATAATGGATTTGACGCATTATTTGCAGCTAATCGTATTACTGCCTCTATCAGGGAAAAAGCTCGTACACATCCACTCCGATTAGCAGGCTTGGTTGGAAATCGTACATCTAAAAGAGATCTTATAAATAAATATGTAGAAGCCTGCCCAATGCCCGTAATAGAAGTGTTACCTCTTATTGAAGATATTCGAGTTTCGAGAGTCAAGGGGAAAACCTTATTTGAAATGGTTGGATCCGAACCATCTCTTAACTATGTGTGTGAATATTATTTAGATATAGCGGATCAAATATTGTCCCAACTAGAAGGTATTGTACCAAAGGATATTCCAGATCGAGAATTATTCAGTTTACTCTCTGACCTTTATCTGAATCCTATTAATGAGGGTAGACATAAAAATAATAAGGAAAATTTACTTGGATTTACGACGATTTAATCAACATAGTTAATAGTTATATTCATTTATGTCAGTGAAAATTTATGAAACTCTCACTGTCGAATGTGAGACAGGTAATTATCATACTTTTTGTCCAATTAGCTGTGTATCTTGGTTATATCAAAAGATTGAAGACAGTTTTTTTCTAGTTGTGGGCACAAAGACATGTGGTTATTTTTTGCAAAATGCACTCGGAGTTATGATTTTTTCAGAACCCCGATATGCAATGGCAGAATTGGAAGAAGGAGATATCTCGGCTCAATTGAATGATTATGAAGGATTAAAAAGACTTTGTCTTCGAATAAGAAAAGATAGAGATCCCAGTGTCATCATATGGATAGGAACTTGTACTACAGAAATAATCAAAATGGATTTGGAAGGTATGGCTCCCAAATTAGAATGGGAAATTGGAATCCCAATTTTAGTGGCAAGAGCGAATGGACTGGATTATGCTTTTACTCAAGGAGAAGATACTGTGTTAGCTGCGATGGCACATCGTTGTCCAGAACCGGAATTATTCGTTCGTGAACGAAAAGAAACTATACAAAATTTATTCTCTTTTCATTCTAGAAAAAAAGAAGAATTGGTCGAATATGCAAATCATCCTTCCTTAGTTCTTTTTGGATCTTTGCCATCCAATGTGGTTTCTCAACTCAATCTAGAATTAAAACGTCAATCCATTAAGGTATCAGGTTGGTTACCTGCTCAAAGATATACTGATCTTCCATCATTGGGTGATGGAGTTTATGTTTGTGGTGTTAACCCATTTTTGAGTCGGACAGCGACAACTTTGATAAGACGCGAAAAATGTGAATTAATTGGAGCTCCTTTTCCTATCGGTCCAGACGGAACGCGTGCTTGGATTGAAAAGATTTGTCCCGTATTTGGTGTTGAGACTCAAGGTCTGGAGGAAAGGGAAAAGCGGATATGGGAAAGTTTAAAGGATTATCTTGATTTGGTACGTGGGAAATCTGTCTTTTTCATGGGAGATAATCTGCTAGAAGTATCTCTAGCAAGATTCTTAATCAGATGTGGAATGATCGTTTATGAAATTGGTATTCCATATATGGATAAACGATATCAAGCTGCTGAATTATCACTTTTACAAGATACATGTATAAAGATGTGTGTACCAATACCACGAATTGTAGAGAAATCGGATAATTCGAATCAAATACGACGTATACGCGAATTACAACCCGACTTAGCTATCACTGGAATGGCACATGCTAACCCGTTAGAGGCAAGAGGAATTAATACTAAATGGTCAGTTGAATTTACCTTTGCCCAGATTCATGGGTTTGCCAATGCAAGAGATGTACTTGAATTGGTTACCCGACCCCTACGACGTCAGAAAAATTTAGAAGACTTGGATCGGACCACCTTAGTGAGAAAAAACAAAAAGTTTGAAATGTCCCAGTAATTCTCAATCGAATTATTCGAGATAATTTCATCTATCTAATTTTATTTAGATTCTCTAAACATATAGAATATCTATATGTATGAATAGATTTTGTTTGTGAGGTAAGGATCGAAATTGAGATAAATTGTGCTATTTTGAATGAGATTTGTGGATGTGAATGATACGATAAATCATTTCTTCTATCTCCCATACTTCTATGGGAGATAGAAGAATCATATGTATAATGATAATGTCCACCACAGATGGATGTATAAAAAATGTTATTATAATAACATATAGCGAGATATCATATTAGATATAGAGATCATAATAGAGATAAAAAAGTGTTCTCCTCAAATAGGATTTGAACCTACGACCAATCGGTTAATAGCCGACCGCTCTACCACTGAGCTACTGAGGAACAACGAACCAGTGGATAAATGAACCCCAATACGTTGAATATTGTTTGTTAGATCTCGTTCTAAAATTTGATCTGATTTTTGAGTAAGAGATATTCCGAACCATGATATGTTCAGGATAATAGTAATTAATGAACAGAAAAGACTCGTACAAACGATTGAAGTGATGCTATCTCCGACGGTCCAGGGAGGGGCGAATTGGGATATTTCGGGTTATTCATCAACATCACGGCGAATATTATTAAAATATTAATAGCTCCTATGTAGATCAGGATTTGTGCAACAGCTACGAAATCCGCGTTCAATAAAATATAGAATAGGGATATACAAATAAGAACTAGCCCCAATGAAAGGGCAGAATAAATTATATTAGTAAGTAATACTACTCCTAGACCTCCTAATATGAGACTTAGTGTTAGAGGAGCCAAAAGAATATCATATATCTGTTCAGGTCGATTCATTATGTGCACGATAAGTTCGAATATTATTCCATCCCATTCACTAAAAAAAAGTGATCTCATTTTTCTATTTGCTATACTGGATATTATAATATTTGTACTTCGAATATTTCATTCAATATGAGCACTTATTCATAAATCTATCGGTCAATAATAGCTTTCGATCAATCATACATGTGACATTCTTAATGTAATATCAATTAAGATGATTCATTCCCGGTTCATTAAAAGAGTATCTTATTTCTCAGTCTTTTTGATCAAACTCGATCTAAATTAATTGGTAGAAGTGATCGAATCAGAATATTTGATCATAGTTTCTTTAGACACAATAAGTTAGAATTAATAAGTTGAACTCGGAATTGTGCAAATTGTTAAATCTTCAGTCACTGATATTGGTAAACGTCCTAAAGCAATATGATCATAATTTAATTCATGACGATCATAGGTCGAAAGTTCATATTCTTCAGTCATTGCCAAACAATTTGTGGGACAATATTCGACACAATTCCCACAAAATATACAAATTCCAAAATCAATACTATAATTTTCCAATCATTTTTTCCCAATATCTATTCTGACTTTCCAATCCACAACGGGTAGATTGATCGGGCATACACGAACGCATACTTCACAAGCAATACATTTATCAAATTCAAAGTGTATCTGTCCACGAAATCGTTCTGATGGGATCAATTTTTCATAGGGATACTGAATAGTAATAGGTAAATGATTCATGTGATATAAGGTAACCATAAAACCTTGACCAATGTATCTCGCAGCCTGTATTGCTTGTTTACTATAATTCATCAATCCAGTCACCGTGGAGAACATGTGGCAAATCTCCTTAAATAATCATTATCATAGATAATTCTTTCTCTTCATAGATTTGATCTATCAAATTTTTATGTCTTGCAGAATGCAGAACCTCTTCACGAAGAAGAAGAGAAAGTTGGTTACAATAGAATAAGTTGAAAAGAAGCTATGAGTAATAGATTACCCAAAGCAATAGGTAAAAGAAATTTCCAACCAAGATCCAATAATTGGTCCATTCTTATCCTAGGCAAGGTCCACCTTGCCGTGATAGAAATAAATAAGAAAAGAAAAGCTTTAGCTAATAGAATTAGGATCCCTATCGTTATATTAAAGACCTCGCTAATTCCAAAAATAGAATCCCATTCAAAATGTTCCAGAATGGGTATGAATGGAATTGACAAGTTCCATCCGCCCAAGTAAAGAACTGTTACAAAGAATGAAGAAGCTAATAGATTTAGGTAAGATGCGACGTAGAATAAACCAAATTTGATACCCGAATATTCAGTTTGATAACCCGCTACCAATTCTTCTTCCGCTTCTGGTAGATCAAAGGGCAATCTCTCACATTCTGCTAGAGACGAGATGAAAAAAGCTAGAAACCCTATAGGTTGATGCCACAAATTCCATCCTAAAAAACCATATCTGCACTGTGCTTCAACTATATCAATTGTACTTGAACTGTTGGATAATTATAGTCGATAGAAACATGACTGTTTTTATCTCTATTCCAAAACCGTACGTGAAACTTTCGTTTCATACGGCTTCTCAATGGCCATTGAGGAATAAGAACACAATACCAAAATAAAAAAAAGCACCAAAATAGAATATTCATAAATTGGACCAATGAGATTCTGTCTGCTACAATAATAGGAGCTTTTGAACCTATCTCAACCTTCACTATTTTTTTGTAGGAGAGAGGAAAACTGTGTAAAGGATTACTTCGTTCTGGATAGCCATTCTTTTTCCAGTAGATAGAAACATATTCTAGATCGGGGTTCTGTTCTGGGGAAGTACTACTTGATCATCCCTACCAATGCCAAGTCCTTATTGTAATCCCATTTCTATGGAAACATCTCTGGTCTGTAAATCGGTTTATCTTTTTATTTCACTAATCTTTTTTATATCTTGGTGTTTCTCACCACCTACCTTTGCTTAATTTTGGTATATATTATAATAACTTCATACCTTTTTTTCTTTGCCTCCCCGCTGTTGGGCCCCAATGACTAATATTAATATATGAACTGGGGTATACAGTTTTCACTGATTGTGTATGCTTTCACTCTTGTACATGGGGGATGGGACTCAATCATCTTACTGCAGATTTGTAAACTGTTTGATCTCACCCATATGACTATCTAGTTTTTCGATCGGGATGTCAATATTCATCCCATTCACTTTTTTTCCTGTTTTATCCTAAAAAAAGGGGAAAATCAATCTCATATTCCAACGGATCACACGTAGAGATATAGATAACACACATAAAGCTAAAGGAATTTCGTAACTAATAGATTGAGCAGCAGCTCGGAGACCACCTGAAAAAGAATATTTATTATTTGATCCATATCCTGCTATAAGCAGTCCAAGGGGAGCAATACTTGAAATGGCGATCCAAAAAAAAACACCTATACTAAGATCAAGTAGAACAATGTGGCGGCCAAAGGGAATTACTAAATAACCTAGAAAAATAGGTATGACCACTACCGCTGGTCCAATACTAAATAACCAACTATCCCCCCTAGATGGAAGAATATCCTCTTTCAGAAGTAGTTTTATCCCATCCGTCAAAGCTTGAATAATTCCCAAAGGACCAGCGTATTCAGGTCCAATACGTTGTTGTATTCCCGCAGATATTTTTCTTTCGAGCCATACAATAACTAATAATCCTGTCGTAATTCCCAATAGAAGAGTAATTATGTCAATTAGAATCCATATAAGACTAGAGATCTCTTTTGGAAATCCCAATCTAGAAAATAAATTGATTGCTTGTTCTTCGAGATCCGCCATATTAATCACCATTTTAACGATCAACCTCTCCCATAATGATATCTATACTACCCAAAATCGTCATGATATCGGCCAATTTCATTCTTTTAACCAGTTGAGGAAGAATCTGCAAATTAATAAGACCAGGTGGTCGGATTTTCCATCTCCAGGGAAAAATATTATCATCTCCTATTAAAAAAATTCCTAATTCTCCTTTGGGAGCTTCTACTCTCACATAATGTTCTTGTTTTGATAACTCAAACGTAGGAGAAGGTTTTTTACTAATAAATCGAGATTCAAAATCGTTCCATTGCGAATCTTTTCCCTTATTGAGATGTCGGACCTCTAAATTCTCATAGGGCCCTCCCGGAATTACTTCTAGGGCCTGTCTAATGATTTTTATAGATTCTTTCATTTCCCCGATTCGAAGCAAATAACGAGCTAATGAATCTCCCTCTTTTTGCCATTGGATTTCCCAATCCAATTCATCGTAACATTCATAATGATTAACTTTACGAAGATCCCATTGGATTCCAGAAGCTCGTAGCATAGGTCCTGATAAACTCCAATCTATTGCTTCTTCTCTACCAATAATGCCTACTCCCTCAACTCATTTCAAAAAGATAGGATTGCGTGTAATAAGCCTTTCATATTCTGTCACTTTTGGGAAGAAGTAATAGCAAAAATCTAAGCATTTGTCTATCCAACCGTAAGGTAAATCCACAGCTACTCCTCCAATACGAAAATAATTATGCATCATTCGCATGCCCGTGGCAGCTTCAAATAAATCATATATCATTTCCCTCTCTCTTAAAATATAAAAGAAAGGAGTCTGCGCACCAATATCAGCCATGAATGGTCCAAGCCATAACAAATGAGAAGCTATACGACTCAACTCTAGCATAATCATTCTGATATAGCTAGCTCTTTTAGGTACTTGAATATTTTCCAATCTTTCTGGCGCATTAACCGTTATTGCTTCTGTGAACATAGTAGCTAAATAATCCCATCGTGTTACATAGGGTAGATATTGTACAATTGTTTGATTCTCAGCAATTTTTTCCATCCCTCTATGTAAATAACCTAATATAGGTTCACAGTCAATAACATCTTCACCATCTAGAGTAACAATAAGTCGAAGAACACCATGCATTGATGGATGATGAGGACCCATACTTACCATCATGGGTCCTTTCTCCGTAGCAACCATAATCATAACTCTTCTCCGATTTTTTTATAAATCAATGAGAACAAAAGAACGACTCATTAGGATCCAGAATTTAATAAACCATAATTGGATCTGAAAACTTCGTTCGAAGTTAACGTAGCCCATGAATATCTAATTGACCAATTAAATTATCGTAACGAAGTCTATCTTTCTTGAACAGATAAATTAGAAGTCGCTTCCGTTTACCCACAATTTTCCACAAACCTCTTTGAGACGAATAATCTCTTCTGTGCAGGTCCAAATGCTCAGTAAGTCTTTTAATTCGACTGGTTAAATAACATACTTGAGATTCAACAGATCCTCTCTGTTCTTTAGGAACCAAAAAGGGACGAACGGACAAATTATTGATCATAAATAAAATTTTCCGAAGTCAAATGCGATTTATTTTATTTATAGTAAGAAAAAAGAATGAGACCCATTTCATTTATTTTTGGGTCATGGTCTATGTATTCTGATTTATTCCGAAGGTTTCTACGGGAAATAGATTTTTTGTTCTATTCCCATAGAAACAGGGTTACCTGAACCCGAATAATTTACGGAGGAGGAAGTAAAATAGGATTACCTTTGTACCTAGATTAGTTAATTTCATCCCATAATAATCTAATAAGTGGAAAAAGCGATCCACGCAAGAATATTCCAAATTATCAGAATTGATATAGATATCGTGATAATGTTTCATAAGAACGTTATCCTCTACCCATAGCACTTTACCCCAGATAAAGTGACAGATTCCTTTAGTTTTAGCCCAAAAATATTTTGTTATATCATTTAAAGGCCACATTTTAAAATATTTTGGTGGGTCTCCCCACTTTGGAAGATCTCCCCGATTATCAGAATAATTTGTTCTAATTATAACAATTTTTGTTAGGGGCTTATTCATCAAGGGCGCATACCAATACAACCACCACCTCTTTTGGAGAAAAACAGGTTTGAGAGCTCTTATATATCTGGCTATAACTTGATATTCCAACATTTTTTCACGCGGGCCTTTTGGAAGCTGCATTATTAGTCCTTTCGGAAGCCACGATATTATCGATAATATAGTATTTTTATTTATAATATAAATAAAGAGCTTAATTTTGTTTTTCCAACGACCCCAATGTTTACGTAAATTAGACGCAAACCCCCTTATAAATTCATCAAATTTTTTAAGGGGTAAGTTTTTGATGTAACAAAAAGGAAGGGGTGAAGTTAAAGTTATGGTACATAAAGAGTTCATTTTTGTATCCTTTACCTCATTTCTTTTTGTACGAGTAAAACCCAAGAAACTTTTGGTATTATTTAAAAGATTTTGAAGAATCTCTCGTATTGATACAAGACTATGTTTTATTTGATAAAAACTCTTTTGAACATGTTCCCAATGTTCTATTTTGGGATACATACGTACCCTCAACATAACAGATCGACTCCCATCATTTGTATTCCACCAATATCTATTCATGCAAATAAGATCCTCTAATCGATAACGAGGCCAAAGAAAACGTCTTATCTTTTGCCTTGTATCTACAATAAGACGTTCGTCTTTTTCCATGAGTCCTTCGTCATTCTGTATGTCTTTACTATTGTCAAATCCTGTACTTTCACCTAAATTATTTTCCAGATTCAAACGATTCAAAATTCAAAATTCTCTACGACGTCTTGGAATCAAAATATATTCAAAAATGAGGGAACTTGAAATGTTTTCATTTTCATCCTCCATAGTTTTTATTTTTTCGCATTGCACAGATCTATCAAAAAGATTTACATCAATCCCTTTCCTTTTTAATTTCAATAAAAAACTTGCAATTTTATATATCAGGAACCGATCATTAAAGTACCCCGGTAGAAGTGGCGTAGACCGTCTTGTTAGATCTCCCAAAATTCCCATAAATGCTTCAGCGTTTCCCTTGAAGCGACTTCCCATATACAACATAGTCTCCACTAATTCCACGTCAAGTTCTCCGTTATCCAAATATGGTCTAGTGGCTTTTAATGTAAAGTACTTGCTGCCTAATTTCTTCTCGTCTAAGAAATGAGCCGCATTTTTGCACTTGGAAAACCAAAGAGCAAATCCCAGCTCTTTCAGCTTTTTCCTCAATATCAGTCTATAATTATTTTTTGACATTTTTCGATGCGCTAATTTATTCACTTTGATTTCTTCTTTGATTTCTTCTTTTTGTGTTTTTCTCTCTTCTTCGGTTTGTTCTTCTTCATTATCCGATCCCAAATCCAATCGAAATTTAACTTCATCCCATCCCTTTTTGTCACCTTCTGCTTGTTTTTCAGCATCTAGTTTCAAAATTTTGTTTTTTGTCTCTATTCGGAATGTTTCATCCTCATCGCTTACTTTTTTGCTATAAAGATTCTTAAAGTCTTGAACTAGGAAGTCTCTATTTTTTATATTTTTAAGTTTTTGAGCTCGTCGATCTTTTTCTTCTTGAGCTCGTTCAGCTCGTCGAGCTGCCCGTTTTTTAATTCGGGCAGTTCGTCTTTTTTCTTCCCTTTTTATTTGTTTGTCCTTCAAAGCCTTTCTTTTTTTCTTTATGTTTTCTTTATCTTCTTTCCTAAATTCCTTTTTAATTCTTTTCACTTCTTCTGGAGTAGTTGCCGCTTCCAGTTTTCGCATTCTTTCCTCTTTTTTCTCTTCTCTCTCTTTTTTTTTCTTTTCTTCTTCTTGCTTAATTCTTTGTTCTTCTTCTAGTTTTTTTTGTTTTTCTTCTTCTCTTATTCTAATCCTTTCCATTATATAAGCATCAATATCAAAGTCCTCTGGTATTTTAAATTCTTTAAAATCAGAGATTTCTTTAAAACATCTCATGAATGTATCCGGAGGAAACAGGTCATCAAGTCTTTCGACATTTTTTACTTTTTTTCTAATGTCTGGGAAAAGCCAGAATTGGAATTTGTAATAGTAATTCTTCTTAGTTACCCAGTAATCGGAATCCTTCCTATTTTTGGAGTCATCGGAATCCTTCCTATTTTTGGAGTCATCGGAATCCTTCCTATTTTTGGAGTCATCGGAATCCTTCCTATTTTTGGAGTCATCGAAATCGATGTAATCTGAATCCGAGTAATCGGATTCCTTTCCGGTTCTTTGAAAATTGGTAATAACTTGATGATCTGGTTCTGGTATATATTGAACGGCGGGTCCATGAGTATCCTCTTTCATATAATTCAGATAACTATATGCTAAAAGATCATATATGTGACGTTTGATCCTTTTCTGGAGTCGTCCCAGAAAAGACGCAAATTGATTGTCTCCCAAAAAAGATGCAAATTGACTCCATCCCAGTCGGTTACTGATTACATTTTTCCTTTTTTGTGGTGCTTTTTTCCTTTTCTATGGTGCTATTCTGTACCCAGCGCACCATTTTAACCATTGTTTCCAATCTTTTACCCTCAAATCTTGAGGCTCTTTAGAATCCAATATTCCTTGTATGTCTAAGAATTCTTTGATATCCTTTTTGATTAAAGGAGATGAGGTTCTGGATTGTAGTAAATCCTTCGCATAAGACCCCTTCATGGCCCTTATTTGTTGCCATATCTTGTGAAATACATATGCTTGGGAAATTTTTTTTAATTTTTGGTTTTCTTTGGTAATTGGGTTGATAATTCTATTTTTCTTCGTAATGAATATTCTTCTAATTGCTGCAATATTCCTCCTTAATTTAAATAAAAATTGTAAATTTGACTCGATGAGATGAAGAACACCTAGTTTCAGATCAATAACATGTAGTTTCATTCTTACAAAAAAAACCTTCATAAAATATGGCAATTTCCTAATTAATCGAACGCTTTTCTTTCGGAAAATCAAAAGCCAAATTTTGATTCGAGCCAATTCCTTTTTCAATCTGAATCCTATGTCAGAAGAAGGTTGATCCATTTTCTTTTTTAAATCGGCTTGCAAATTGTTGCAAATTTCTAAGTTAAACAAATATTCTTTATTCATCTGTTTGATCCGATGATTCATTGTGGTTGTCCAATAATATGTATCTTCCAGATCAACATCTGGTTTGATCTCAGTTAGAAATGGGTCCATTGAATCTTGGACTACTTCTATAGAAAATTTAACATTAGGTGTACGACTAGTCCGAATCATTACAGGGATCCTGTCATTCATTTGAAGATTTTCTATACTTCCAGTATCTGGTCTAAGTTCGGATTTGTTCATCTCTACTTTTGTTATTCTGGAGCGAATCAATGCTATCCATTGGTCAATAGGTTTCATCCATTGGCCAATAGGTTTCATCCATTGGCCAATAGGTTTCATCCATTGGATAATAGGTTTCATCCTTTGGCCAATAGATTTCATCCATTGGATAATAGGTTTCATCCATTGGAAAATGGGTTTTATCCATTGGATAACGGAATTTATTCGTTGGATAACGGAATTCCAAATCCATTGGACAGTAGGTTTCCAAAAAGAAGGCACTTTTGTTGGATTACCGAAAGGTAATTCAGTTTCTGTTCCATACATGGTTAAGAAACTAGTTTTGTCTTCACTATCATAAGATTGGAGATTAGATTCATACCAAGGTCTCAAGCGAAAGGGATATAGAATCTTGATTTGAACCCCTTCTTTCACATAGTCTTTCAACCAGTCTTTAGGTATGTCTGGGTCTGTCAATTCATAGCCATCATAATTGCATTTCATATGCAATTCTTTACTCAAGTTTTCCCAATCCTGCTCCCATTCGGGGACCTGAAATAATAAAGCACGACCAATATTTTTGGCTATTATCAATGAAGGTAAATATAATCGTTTTCTAAGATATGATTGAGTAAATAATATAATAGCTCTTACATAGTGAAGGATTTCCCAATCGAATCCCTGCTGTTTATCACGGCGATTTCTTTCTTTTATTCTTCGTTTTTGTTCGGAGGATTTTGCTATGTTTGAAATTGAAGTAGAAATCTTTGTCCGCTCTTTAAGTTTGGGTTTGTGACGTCTTGTTTTAGTCATCTCCTTTAGTCTCTCAAATAGACTCGACTGTGGTTTCGCTGTCCAACAGTTCAACAATGAAACTTTACATCTTTGAAAACGTAGGGCTCCTTTAACTAGGAGCCGACAAAAATCTCCCTCGTGCGGATAACTAAACACATGTATTTCATTTGAAATCGGGTCCTCATCATCTTCTTTATCTCCTTCTTTCGCTCCTTCTTCTTCAGCGTATTTAGCTTCTTCAACTTCTTTAGCTTCTTCTTCAGCTTCTTTTTTGAACCGTTTTAAGAAGTCAAAGTTTATAATTCCTTTTCTATTCTGCTCTTCCCTTTCCCTTTGTCGTCGTTCCTCTTCAATTTTTTCAAAGGGTTTTATAGTTAGCAGATTTCGAGCTTTTTTTGGACGAGTTTCGAGGGAATCTTTGATATCCATATTCTCGTATACGCCCGATATTAATATGCTAGGCCATGTAGGCACAATAATTTTACTAAAATCTCGAATTCGAGGTTCATGATCATTAAAAATGAAATTATCCCTGAATGTCATGAATTTCTCATAAAGGACAAAAAAATCTTGATAATAACGATCTTCATCAGGAATATTTTTCTCAGTGACTTCATACTGACTTTTTTTCTCTTCAAAAAATAGATGTTCCTTAGAAATCTCTTCAGGAATATCTTTGACATCCATAGATATCAGAGAAGATGGGAGTTCTGTCGATTTCATTAAAAAAAATCGCTCACAAAGCAAAGCCTGTTTCGTAGAAAGGACACTAAGAAGCAATTCCCATTTCGTACCCGTGGTTTGAAGGAAAATATTCAACAAATAGTTAGTATATATTTTTTTATCACAAGAAGCGATTTCCGTTTCGATATCTACATCCGCTGGGACCAATATTTGAAATATAGATTCTAACAAATCTTTCGGATAGATATTGTCAAATATTTTTGACATTTCTTTAAATGTCACCTCGTCTAAAAATGTTCTTGTTTCTTGTTCTTCTAACAAGAATATACGGATTTTATCGAGCCACCATTTGATAATAATTTTCAATTTATTATTTTTCGTTCGAACGACTTTATTCTTATTTTCCGGTTGAACGATCGAACAACGCCGAAATTCCTTGGTAGAATGATCGTTCTTCGATTTTTGATTTTTTTCAAATCCCTTGGTAGAGCCAGAGTCGTCGTCCTCTGGAGGTAACATCCATGGTGATTTAAATTGATTCATGATCCCACGGAATGGCCCGCTCAGTAAAGGATCATTTACTTCTGGAAGGCACTCTCCACTTTTGGTTCTCGAAAATCTCACTCTTTTTTCTATCACATTTCCAATAGGGAATCCATTTCTTAGAGCTTTAACTCGGTCTTCAAGCTCTTTGCCTAAGTAATTCCTTCTTTCTTTTTTGGTAACTATCCATCTATCAAAAATATCAAGAGAATCCTGATTTGTGAAAGAACTTCGACTTCCTAAGTCGACCATTTTCGCAAAGAAAGACATACTGGGCAGAGCTGTGAAAGACATTCTTTGGCGTCCCTCACTAAGACAAATATCGAAAAAATACTGAGCGACTTCGCTCTTCACAGGACCGCGAAGAATTAAATCACCGACACTGACATACCGTAACGGCTGATTGAATCGGCGATAATCAAAAAATATTGTGGGCCACGGTTTACACAATATTTTGGATAACGCTGAATCTGAATCTTTCTTCGTTTTATTCAACGTGGCTTCTTTTTCCTCTTTCTCTTTTTCCTCTTTCTCTTCTTTCTGTCTTTCTTTTTTCTGCCTTTCTTTTTTCTCTCTCTTTTTTCTGCCTTTCTTTTTTCTGCCTTTCTTTATTTTCCATTTTTTTATTAACATCCACTTGCTTTGTATTTTCGTCTTCTTCCTCCTTTTGAGGACCTCGAATCAAGGCTCTCTCGTCAGCCCATTTAGTAATTAAAACGGCTGGGGTTCTGCCATAACACATGAGTACAAAGTAACTAAAGAAAATAATTTGGAAAGTTACGGCAATATGCCGTTTTCTTGGCAGCAATTTCAACGGTAAATCACGTTCTACACGTGAACAGAAGACTTCTGTCACTTTGATGAATAGAAGTTGTCCGCTTAGCCATCCGGCGACAGTACTTAGCATAAACAAAAGGCTCCCACTATAACGGAATGCCATAAGGTTTACTAGTCTGGTATAAATAGATTGGCTGAAAAGGGCAGGATTTAGCAATTGGAGAATTAACCCAACAAGAAATTCTATTCCTGGATTGTTGATCCAAGGAAACAAATCGTTTATTGAAGGGACGAAGAAATTAGAAAACAGTATTTTAATAAAAATAAGAAACATTGAGATTACAAACACTAGAGTCATTGCATGAGGTTTGCATAATGCTGCATAAATAGGAAAAAAGTAAATGGATGAGAAGATTAGAACTTGACCTACAAAAGAACCGCTGATAATTATTTTTCCCGTAGAAATTATTCTATTATTATTTTCTTGCATAAGTAAGGACCTCAAGAAGTATATTTGGCCAGGGCCCATTGGCAATGTAGTCAAGAACCCATAATAAAAACCAAATATTACCATTGGACTAACCGTTTTTAACCATGATGATATCATGGTTAAAAGAGTGCTATAACTATAAATAGTCATATTATTATTCTCCTTGTTTGTTATTTGTGTTTTTTTATTTATTTTATTCTATTAAATACAAAAATAGATTACTAATTAATGTACATAATAGAATAAAATAAAATTATATTTTCTATTATATTAAGAGGAATTATCCTAGATGAATTAGTGTCTATTTATAATATTTATTTTCTATCAATAAGAATTATCCTCTATCCAACGTATCATTATAGATTATAATGATATATAATTATATATTTGATATGTAACGATCAATGATCTCCATCCATCTATGGAGATATTAGAAACAATTTAAAACATTGAAATTTGCGAAGGTTCGAATCCTTCCGAACCATAAGGAAAATATTAATATAAAAAACATGATATATATACATATATGTATGTTTTTAACACAAAAATAACAACACAAAAATAACAAAAAGGAGTACAATACTATGCCAACTAAATACTTGAATTAAAAGTAGAGTAATACTATTACTCTAAATTATCAACATGATTTCTATCCATCTATATCTGCAATAATATTATAAACACTTTTGCATTCTGTGTCAAGATGAATGATATCGTTGGTAGTGGTTGACCGCCACCACCCCTTGTCCCGGAAGCTTTCCGGAAGAAAGGGGATTGCTATCATGACATTTTATACCTATTATATAGCCTATAATATACATAGGAAGCTATAATATAGGCTTATAATATACATAGGAAGGCGGGGGTGTTCCACGAGTCTTGAACAAATCTTTGATTTAGTTTTCCAATCGTTCCTTGTTATAGGCGGTTCAAAGAACCGAGTATTGAACATATATGAGATATAAACCTTCATTGTTCCTCAGTAGCTCAGTGGTAGAGCGGTCGGCTGTTAACCGATTAGTCGTAGGTTCAAATCCTATTTGAGGAGAACCTCAAATATAAAAGCAAGCTACTCCCCTGTCTTTTGTCTGATTTAGACAGTTGATTTGGAATAAATCTCTATTCGCTCTGACACGTTATGTCAAAACAATTAACTATTGATTAATGATTAATTAAATTTAATAGTAATTCGAATCCCAGCAATACTGGGATTATCCCACTGTATATTTGTAATAATCTACACCCAAGGGCTAGTTCCTTTCAACTAGCCCACATTTATGAGCTAAGGCTGGTTATTATACCAGTAGTTTTGTATAGATGCATTCATCCATTCTTTCGAATGATGAAAATTCGAACAAACAAACATCTTTACTAATACTCTGATGCAAGCCTGGCAA